>CAAKHD010014060.1:207464-231379 GCA_901007705.1 Fistularia tabacaria
CAGAATATCCCCAGAAATTAGAAATGGTAATTGGGACAGACTTCAATGGTCATGTTAGTGCAGGCAATAGAGCTGATGAAGAAGTGATGGGCAGGTTTGGTATCCAGGATAGGAACGCAGAGGGACAAATTGTGGTAGACTTTGCAAAAAGGATGGAAAAGGCTGTTGTGAATACTTTTTTCCCAAAAACACAGGAATGTAGGGTAACTCATAAGAGCGGAGGTAGGAGCACACAGGCAGACTACATCTTGTATAGACGAGGTAATCTGAAAGAGATCAGTTACTGCAAAGTAGTTGTAGGTGAGAGTTTAGCCAGACAGCATAGGATGGTGGTCTGTAGGATGACTCTGGTAGCAAGGAAGATCAAGAGGACAAAGGCAGAGCAGAGGATAAAGTGGTGGAAGCTGAAAGGGGAGGAGTGTTGCATGGTTTTCAGGGAGGAGATGAGAAAGGCTCTTGGTGGTCAGGGAGAGCTTCCAGATGAGTGGACAATTACAGCTAATGTGATCAGGGAGACAGGTAGGAGAGTACCTGGTGTGTTGTCTGGAAGGAAAGTAGATAAGGAGACCTTGTGGTAGAATGAGGAAGTACAGGAGTGTATACAGAGAAAGCGGTTAGCAAAGAAGAAGTGGGACACTGAGGGGACTGAAGAGAACAGACAGGAGTACAGGAAGATGCAGCGTGAGGTAGAGATAGAGGTGGCAAAGGCAAAACAAAGGGCTTACGATGACTTGTATGCCTGCTTGGACAGTAAGGAGGGAGAGAATGATTTATACGGGTTGGCAAAACAGAGAGATAGAGACGGAAAGGATGTAAAGCAGGTCTGTGTGATTAAGGATAGAGAGGGAAATACAGATGCCTGAAGAGTGATGGGAAGATGGAAAGAGTACTTCGAAGAGCTGATCAATGAGGAAAATGAAAGACAGGGAAGGCAAGTAAAGGTTACTATTGTAGACCACAAAGTAGCAGAGATTAGTAAAAGTGAAGTGAGTAGGGCATTGAAGAGGATGAAGAATGGCAAGGTAGTTGGTCCAGATGATATACCTGTGGAGGTATGGAAGTGTCTAGGAGAGGCTAGATTATTCAACAGGATCTAAGAGAGAGAGAAGATACCTGAGGACTGGAGAAGAAGTGTGATAGTGCCCATTTTTAAGAATAAGGGGGACGTGCAGAATTGTGGTAACTATAGAGGGATAAAGTTGATGAGCCATACAATGAAGTTATGGGAAAGAGTTGTGGAAACTAGACTGAGAGCAGAATTCAGTATTTGTGAGGAGCATAATGCAGCTTCATGCCTAGAAAGAGTACTACAGATGCAGCATTCGCTTTTATAACGCTAATAGAGATATACAGAGAAGGTCAGAGGGAGCTGCATTGCGCTGTTGTAGACTTAGAAAAAGCATTCGACAGGGTGCTGAGAGAAGAACTCTGGTTTTGTATGAGGAAGTCTGGAGTAGCAGAGAAGTATGTTAGACTTGTCCAGGACATGTATGCTGGTTTTGAGACAGTGGTGGGGTGTGCTGTAGGTGTAACAGAGAAGTTCAAGGTGGGGGTGGGACTTCATCAGGGATCAGCTCTGAGCCCCTTCTTGTTTGCAGTGGTGATGGACAGGCTGACAAATGAGGTTAGACAGGAATCTCAATGGACAATGATGTTTGCAGATGATATTGTGATCTCTAGTGAGAGCAGGGAAAAGGTTGGGGAAAATCTTGAGAGGTGGAGGTATGCTCTGGAAAGGAGAGGAATGAAGGTTAGTCGTGGTTTAGAGACAGTAGCACTGAGCAAAAGACAGGAGGTAGAGCTGGAGGTAGCAGAGATGAAGATGTCTAGGTTCTCTTTGGGAGTGACGAGGATTGGTTAGGATCAGGAATTAGTCCATTAAGGCGACAGCACATGTTAGATGTTTTGGAGAGAAGGTCAGAGAAGCCAGACTGAGATGGTTCGGTCATGTACAGAGGAGGGAAAGGGACAATATTGGTAGACGGATGCTGGAATTGGAGATGCCAGACAGGAGGTCTAGAGGAAGACCAAAGAGAAGATTTATGGACGTAGTGAGAGAGGATATGAAGGTAGTTAGTGTGAGAGATGAGGATACAGAGAATAGGGTTAGATAGAGAAGGTTGATTCGCTGTGGCGACCCCTGAAGAGAAAAGCCGAAAGGAAAAGAAGAAGAGTGTAGGTTCTATCCTTGGTGTGTTTTGAAGGGATATCTAGCATGCATGATCATTCGCCTTTTTTGTGTGAAATATCAATGAACCTTCTACACTGGTTGAAACTGGACTCTCTTGGATATTGATTGCTAACTGTGGATATTGAAGATAAGGTAAAAAAGATTTGTGGTCTTAATTGATAATTGTATAGCAGTATTGTCCTTCACCGCTTTATTCCTGAAAAAAATGAATTAGTGTTTATTCTCTGCAAGGCCCCCAGAACATCTCCCTCTCCATTTTGCTGTCCTTGTGTATTCTTAGAAATAAAGATGCCAACTGCACTCATATGGGGCTCTTCTGCTCGACCCCATAGGAGAAGCCTTTTTTGGTTCCTGCCCATTAAGAGCTTAGCAGTCTGTTCTGAAGACCAAAGATACAAAACAAGATTGCCTCTCCAGAGAGGACATTCTGGTGCCACACTCTTTTGACAAAACACTTAGGTGTTGCCTGTCATGTATTACTTTATATGCACACAAACACACACACACATGCATTATTAGAGGGAGGGAGAGCTAACAGAATTTTTGGCGTTCAATATACAACTAACATTTATTGAAGTGCTTTATCTATACCTACAAGAAAGAAAAAAACAATTGTTATTTAGCTATTATCGTTGTGAAACTGAGATCTGGCTTCAAATTAAATTCACTCTTTGACATGATCCTACACAATACAGTTGAAAACATATGTATAAAAGGAAGAGGATACTTGTATTTTCAAGAAAAATCTTTTTCATTACCTGACCTTCTCTAACCATGGAGCTGAGGATTAAGTTTACATCTTTTAATGACCATTCCTTTAATTCTTGCACATTTATTCTTTTTTTATGCATGTGTTATAGTCTTTTTCACGGTCATCAAAATATGGAAATATATGCAAAGAAGGAGGAAACTTCTATTTTACCTTGAATTGAATTAATCAAATTGCATTTGATTCAGAAACACTTGCACATTAATCAATTTAGAAAATATATATTTATGTCACCAACAAGTTCCTAGCTATACATTATGCTTTCATTTCTTATTTTATTTTTATAGGCATGCAAAGCAGCATGGATAATGTAAAATATATCCATAACTCAGAGGCATTTCTGCTCACCTCCATGGGGGAACTCATGTTCTCATTAGCGCCATCTTTTATATAGTGGTAGCTTTTCTTGTTTGTCTGACTTATTTATGACAGAAAAAGCTGCATTAACCCCCACCCACATTGGAATAGCATAAACAGGTTGCTGTAGCATAACAACAAAGGACTTTGAATAAACTTATAGTTTAAATGTAAAATTAAAAGCATGTACAATTAAAAGCAAAAAATAAAGGGTTTAACATTTGGATAACTTAAATATGAGATCTTATACCAACAGTTTTCTAGACATTTCTATACACGCTGTGGTACTAATTGTAAAATTCTTCTCAAATCTTTTGGATTATCAGTTGACAAATAAATTAAGAAATTAGACTAAATCAGACCTATTGCTACAATTAGATCTTACAAAACCTGCTGGAGGAACCTGTTTCTTCAAAATATTGATTGTTGCATTAAGGGAATTGCAAATAAAACCTAAGTCTTGTAAAGACCACATCCTTCTGCAGGAAAAGGTTATATGTAGAACCTCTGCACTTCAGGAAGAACCCTAATTTCTTAAAGTGAAGCAGGAGCTGAATGTGCTTGGCCTTCTTCTTAGATTGTACATGAAGCCAGAGGGTGACTTAACCCTTAATCTATAACAGCAACCTCCTCGAGTAAAACCTTTTGTGTCCATGCATAAAAAGGCAGTTAGTGCAGCCATAGTACCTGATTGGGGTATGAATGGGGTCATTTTTGAGATGTATGCTTGTCACATCACCAGTGGCCTATGTGACTTCTTATGGTATCAGTTACAATGACTTTTGAGACCATATCTTAAAAAAAAAGTCTCCACCCTATTATGAGACAGTTTGCAGTTTTCCTATTAAGATGCCACCAGTTATTTCATCTTGGCCCGTTGCCAGTCACTTAATCATGATTATCTGAAGGCAATGAAATTAGTTAATTCAGCGGTGAAAACTAAATGAAAACTAAATGTCCAAGCCTACAAATACAGTCTTATGAATTATATTTTATATCAGCCTCAGTTGATAGACTTAGCACTGACTGCTTGATGGCCAATTTGCATTGTGCTAACATTTGCAGATTTTTTTTCTTAAATAATTGATCTTTGTTGGAAAATCCGACATAGTCAATGAGATGATATATTTTCTTTTTGGTTAAATGTCAGCTGGAACCATTTTGTTGAGTCCAACTTTCTTTAAGCTACATTTGTTTTATTTCAAATGGGAGATCTTCCATCACTTATTCATGACATCCTTGAAGAGAATCATCTCCAAACCAGAGACAGAGTGCAAGTGGAAGTAGCAATAAAATCCTGAAAAGATATAAACCCCATTTCCGTCAGGACCAAGAACTTTTATAACTCTCTCTAACCCCAAGAGTGTACAATCTATACTGAACAATTTCAACAGTTCAACAAAAAAAGCAATGGACAGAAAGTATGAATTGTATATAAGAATGTTACATTTCTACTAATTGGACATGTGTGTCTGTCTGTCTAGTAAACTCTGGGAATCTCAGCATCCTCAACCGGAGCTGCTTCTGTGGTTGAGGATCTTTATTGTGGTATTTTCAGCAGCTCATTAGAACTGGAATGTTCAGATGGATATCATTACACCTAACACAACCCCTCCAGCTTATCTGATTTTCAAAGTACAGATACAGATGTTGTTGCGGAAAAAAATTTAAGGTCTTCATCATTTGATCATATTTTTTTCTTTTGTTACATTTCGACTGACTCACATCACCCAAATTTCCCAACATTTGCATCCTCAGGTCAAGATAGTTAGTACTCATTCTGTATTCTATTTTCTTTATTTCAACACAGTAGTGATCATAATACTGAGCTTTGTTTTCTCCAGAAAGTCGTTCAGGGTAGTTTGTGTATAATTTACTTTGCAGAGTGACCTTGTTTATTTTACTGTCTGCTGCATTGTAGCAACAAGAGAAAACAGGGATGTCTCATGAGAGAGTAGAATTCAAAAGATGTGGGTGTTGAAGAGAAAGCATAATACAATAAGTTTTTATATTTTAGGACATTTTTTCAGTCTTTGCTCATATGTAAAACAGGAAAAAACAGTTTAATCCTGTATTGTAATATCAAAAATAAGAAGGTAATCAACTGAAAATCAGAAAAATTAGGAAGAAAAATGTGATAAATATGACTGTATTGCAAATTACCTTTAAACTAACCCGGAAAAAAAATGAAAATGCCTTCAGCTACCACAAGATAAATCAGGACATACTCCAAAGTTGCGTATATCATTGTCAAGTATTAGAAATAAAATGCTGTCTAAAATATAGACAAATTATATGAAAATGAGGAAGAAATCACCTAGAAATCACCTCTCTTATGAGTAGGAGAGGCAACATATTGATTGTAAGAACTAAATACCCCTTGAGTGAAAGCTTTTCGTCATAACATTGTGCATGTTGAACATTATAAACACAAGTAAATGGTGCAGCATTTTGGGACCTTCGCCTATTCAAACTTGACCCAAGTGTATTTGATTTTGAAGTCGCTTTGCAAGGGGTTGGTTGGACTGATCTCCAAATACGTGTTCAAACACATGTAAGCACAAAGGAAAGTGAATAGTTTTCTTGCTGCTATGGGAACATGCTCTGTAGACTGCGTGGTATGTGAACTCAACGCTTTGTGTCAGGGCTCATAAGCTATATAATATTGCCATCTTGCTTGTAGGTTATTGCTGTTATATCAAAATTGTAGTTTATTGGGAGAAAAGGCATTGGGCAGGAAAAGAAAAAAACACAGGAAAATAAATTAAATGGATACAGATTCAGGTCAGTGTAAGGATGCTGCTTCCATATGCAATCGTGCTTGTTATTTTCCATCTTATCATTGATTCAATGTCTATCATTTTGGTCTGTCTCTAGATCATGTCATGTTCATTTATTGTATTTCTACAATGTTTTCATGTTTGAAGGAGAAAGCAAATGAAGGTCTTATTTAACCTTGGACCAGCAATGAAATCAATGACAAGATAATTAATCAAAATAATGAGTGAATATAATTTGCCGAACAGCCTTAACTGCTCGTGGCCATCATAAACCACTCAAAGTGTCAGAAGTTTATCAAGCTAAGCAACTTTTAAGGAAACTTAGCGAGGTGGGCCTGGAGCTGATGTGCTGCAATTTCCGACACGAGGGGATGAAGGCAGACACTTCAGTTGTAGGCTGGATGGGCAGGTCTTTCACGAAGTAGAAAGCCCTATTCTTGTACATGCTGATATAAATTCCATTGATTATGGGTAAGCTGCTGTAAATGATCCTCTGTGCAAACTTTATAACTCTACGCCGCTGACCAGTTGGTGTTTCAAAGATACAGAAACGCAGGACACTGCATCAAACAGGTGCATGTGGCAGTCTCCACAGCGAGTAGAAATCTGTGGAGCTTCTTAGCAGTGTTGTTTGTGTGGTTATTCAAGGGGAGGTCAACATCAGTGAGCTTGAACCAAATACTTGAAGCATTTATTAATGTGAAGGTGAAGGGGATGTTGTTAAGTCATTTTTTTACAAGAAAGCTTTATTTGTTCCACTTCCTGCCTGTACAGTGATTTATAGTTTAAAATGATAAATTTCATTACTGTCGTGTGATCTGCAAATTCCACACTTGTTATTGCTTGGATTCATGGTTGAGCAGTAATAGAGAATTGAACATGGACTCAAACTGCAGGGAGGGGTTGATGTTATGGATGATGGGGGCAATCCAATGCTGTGGAACCTAATTGACTTGCCTGCTCGGAGGTCTGCTGTCCAGTTGCATAAAAATGAACTTCTTCCAAGCAATGGCAGAGATGGCAGAACAATGGTTCTGGGAGTTGGAAGAACAATCTTACATAATAGTCCTGGCTATCCAGGTGAGTCATAGCCTAGTAATTGAAGATGACATGCCATCTGTGGTGAAGCAATATTTCCTGTGGATATCCTAATGGAAGTTAACAGAGATATTGAGGGTCATCTTTACGTGGACCAACACCTACTTTTAATTAAAGTGGCAAACTTGCAATCACGTATTAAAGTGATAAATATTGGGTTCACAGACTTGTTTGAGGTTGTTTAGCTGTGCAAACATCCTGACCTAAGTTGCAGTCATCCTATGATGAAAATCAAGGGTTGGTTAGGTCGACCTAATGCTTGGACATTAAGGTTATGGAGTCCTTGAAACAAGCATAAAGGTGCTAAAGCCATCAGAAAGAGACAGGTCACATGGGTATTCTGTGTCTCTTTTGTTGCCTGTATTGCACTTAATGCCCAATCGCATGCTTCACGCACAGCGCGTCCACCTGTCTGCGTGTTGCTGTTCTCTACTATACTCCTCCGATGTCCTGAGAAGTTGCGTTCTGCCAGCCCCTGCTCTCAGCCTTGTGGAAGAGAGGCAGTAAAAAAATGTTCTGATGAATTTAACAGATAGTAGAGTTCGATGGAGGAGGTTGATTCAAGGAGGGACCCTTGAAGGGAAAAGCAGGAAGGAAAAACAGAGTTGTGATAAAATGTAACAAACCAAAAATTTCGGATTGTTTAAGTATCTTGAGTTGTTAAAGTGTCTTTATCTGGCTTGCCAATCCCCTCCTTTGAGTCTTTTCCCTTGCATTGTGACACTTTGTAAATTATTGGTTATTTCATCTACCTGCAACTGTGACTTATCTTATTTTGTTATTCATTTGTTTTCATTTTTCTATCAATCCAAATAACATGTAATCAATACGTGGAGGAGTGCAATGAGGGATATATCTTTTAAACATTTTTTTTCTATCTATATATGTGGTACATTCTCTACTAGGTGAGCTACTGTGACAGCAAGGTATTTTTAACCAACTTGACAAAGTGTATCATGCTGCTTCAGGATACAAACCATCCATGCTTTTCCCCTCAGGCATGAAACTTCTGTTTTTCCAAAAATATGTAGCCTTAACTGTTTCCTTTTGCTACATTTGCACTAGAGGTCATATCAGGTTGTTTTTCTTTTGCTGAGGTTGGGTTGAGAAACATAGAGAGTAGATTGCATTATTTCTGCTGTTAATGAAAATGCATGTAATAGCTCAAATCAACAATCCGACCTGAAGGAAAATTAATTATTTATGTGTAAAGGAGATTTAAATGTCATGCTAATATTACTGTATCTCTTGTTGTGAACGTAACATGTCAGTTATTTATTTATAAATGCAAACATTAGGAAATGTCCAAATAACCCATGGAAAATAGTGAAATAGTGTAATTTGAATATTACGTACAAGAAACAAGCATTCTGGCTGCATCATTTCTACATGTGACATTTTGATCTCTTTAATTTGATGTTGTGCAACATTTATCATTTGCTCTTCTAGAGTCTAGAGTGTGTCTCACAAGCAGTTGTTTCTGGCTCTGTCTAACAGTTGTTGACGAGATTTTCTGCAGAAACATGGCCTGACAGTTGAAATTATCCCAGAAGAGTGGCATCTTTGGTTTAAGCCTGCAGGGAATTCTAATAAGCCCAAAATGCCAGAGTTGCAAGGACTTCCAGACAGTCTGAAAAATAATTAACAGCAAATATCCATAATATGCTATTTTTCAGGCTAAACTTTAAACCAAATAATAGTCATCTTTATTATCAAGTGACGGGAAAGGTCAACAAGATATAAAGAATTGAATACTGTAAAAAGAAATGCAAATTCTGTGACCTCCTGATACTCTACATACATTCAGGCTATATTTGGGTTATCTCAGACACTGACACATTAGCGCTCACACACAACACTGGTCATCCTCGGATAGATGAGGAAAGAGATTTGGGATGTGACACTTCATTGAGCACTCCACAGCTTTAATGAGGCCTTTGACCAGCAGGGGTTGATTTTGTTTCTATTTTTTCATATTTTTATTTTTTTCCTTTTGACATTTCCATCAACTTCCCACACACACAATCCATCAATCCTATTTTCCTCGTGATGCGGCTCCTAAATCTGTCCACATGCATCAGACTGCTGTACATTGTGTTTTGTTTTTGTTTTTTTTCATCAAAACAAGCATTCAAAAATTGTCGGAAATTTAGTCAATTGTACCCATTTCTTTTTGGAAGATCTCCTAAAACATTTGCAATTTGTCTAAAAGGGAAACTTAAAACAAACACTACGGTGAGCAAGTGACCAGTGGTGCGAAGTTATTAAGATGGCGTTTTGCAAAACGGCAAATAATTTTCCTGTATCTAAAAAAGTTTAGGTAACAGATTATGTTAATTAACATGAAGTGATTAATTCATCATTATTATTTTTTTAATTTTTAGATCTGATTGAAATGCTGTCTTACATGCTCTGGCAAGGCTCAGAGACTTAATTGTGAATAAATTAATCCAAAATGTGACCAGACTCTGCATTTCTACCTTGAACCATAATGCTGCATCAATGTGAGCATTATAATTGTTACCAGATCATTTATAGGATTCAAATCATGTCACGTTTATACCCTGCTCTCATCCTGTTTTGTGTGCAGATGAATTATCCGTGTGCTAAGACTGTTAAATCCACTGAGACACTGAAGCGTCTTTTTTTATCAAGCAAACACCATAATGCATATGATGCTGTCACTAGTGTTTCAGAACATGCAGACACACATATGTGCTTATGAGCACCTCAGGTGCTTGAGTTTCTAGCTGCAGTGCTATGTTGTTGTTGTTGTTGCTAAATCTATTGGTTTGTCCAATCATCCATCCATCCTTATCCAGGGTTGGGTCATGGGGGCAGCAGCCAAAGCGGAGAAGGCCGGACTTACCTCCCCCTCTCCAGCTATTCCATGGGGATCCAGAGGCATTCCCAGTCCAGCCTAGAGACTTAGTCCCTCCAGCATGTCCTGGGTCTTCTTGGGGTCTCCCCCTGGCTAGACATGCCCAGAGCACCTCACCAGAGGGGCATCCAGGAGGCATTCTTATCAGATGTCTGACCCACCTCATCTGGCTCCTCTCCACATGGAGGAGCAGCGAGTCTACTCTGATTCCTTCTGGGATGGCTGAATCCTATCTCTGAGGGAGAGCCAGGACACCTTGCGAAGAAACTCATTTTGGTTGATCTGCCTGTCATCATCATCTGCCAGTGATCTGCCTGTCGATTTCCGCTCCATCCTTCCTTCACTTGTGAACAATGACCCAAGATGCTCGAACTCCTCCATTGGAGTCAGGACGTCTTCCCTGACCTGGAGAGGGTTACTCCATCTCTTTCCAGCTCACAACCATGGTCACCACCCTAGTTTGCTTATCAGGAGGCATTGCCATTACCTTTCATGCAGTGTTGCAGAGTCATGTCAGCCAGGACAGCCCTACAACATCCAGAGCCTCAAGGAACTCAGGATGGATCTCATCCACCCAAAGGAACCCTGCCACCGAGGAGCTTTTTTACTTTTTGACCGAAGCAACTTCAGCCCCAGAAATAGTAAAATCCAACCGAGAATCTCCAAACTCTGCTTCCTCATTAGAAGGTATGTTGCTGGGATTGAGGATACCTAGGAAGTATCCGTCCACCAATCCACAACATCTTGAGTCGAGGTCAACAGCCAAAATCCCCACTGTACACTGTGTTGACAGTGCAGTGCTTCCCTATCCTGAGTTGCAAGATAGTGGACCAGAATCTCGATGGAGCCCTCCAGAAGTCATTCTCCATGGCCGCACCAAACTCGGCCAAAGCCTCGGCAACCACCAAAACTGAGTGCAGCTTGGCCTACTCGTACCTGTCGGCTGCCTCTGGAGCCCTGCAGGCCAGAAAGGCTTGGTAGGACTCCGTCTTCGGCTTGACGCCATTCTCCACAATAGAGGTCCACCAGCAGGTCCAAGTGTTACAGCCTTGAAAGGCAATGACCACCTTAGGGCCACAGATCCTGTCTGCTGCCTGGGCATTGGATGGACGGAACTGGATCCACTCAGACACAATGTCCACTGTTCCCCTCAGAATGTAGTTGAAGCTCTGCCAGAGATGGGGATTGAGACTCTTTCTGACAGGGGACTCTATCAGGTGTTCTCTACAGAGCTGAACAATAAGTCTGCCAGGTCTGACCAGGATCCTCCCCCGCCACCAGAGCCAGCTCACCATCAGGTAGTGATTAGTTGACAACTCTGCCCCCCCCTTCACCCGAGTGTCCAGAACATACTTCTTTAATTCGGACGACACAATCACAATGTCCATCATTGAACTGTGTCCGAAGGTGTGATGTTGCTATATGCTCATATGCACATCTTTATGTCTGACCATGGTGTTTGTTATGGACAGTCAATGAGGAGCACAGAAGTCCAGTAACAAAACACGACTCAGGTCCAGATCGGGGGGAACGTTCCTCCCAGTCACGCCTTTCCAGGTCCACCTGTTGCTGTCCACATGAGTGTTGAAGTCCCCCGGTAAAACAAGGGAGTCCCCAAGAGGGGTGCTCTCTAGCAGCCCCTCTAGGAACTCCGAAAATGGATGGGTAGACTGATCAGCTGTTAGGCGCATAAGCACACAAAACAGTCAAAGCCCGTCTCCCAAACCAATGGCAGAGGGAGGCTACCCTCTAATCCAGCGGGTTGAACCACACCAAACAGACGCTGAGTCGGCAGCCATCAGTAGGCTGACACCTGCCCAATACCTCTCACCTGGGGTAACTCCAGAGTAGAAAAGAGTCCAACCCATTTCAAGAAGTCTAATTCCAGAGCCAAAGCCAGGCATTGAGGTGAGTCTGACTATATCCAGCTGGAACCTTTCAGTCTCATGCACCAGGTCAGGCTACCTCCCCACCAGAGGTAACATCCCATGTTCCTAGAGCCAGCTTCTGTAGCCGCAGATCAGACCGCCAAGGTCCCCCAATCTGGCCACCACCCAGCTCACATCGCACCTGACCCCATGGGCCCTCCTTTGGGTGGTGACCTCAAAGGGAAGCTGGGCCCTTGTTGACCTTTCGGGTTGAGCCCCATGGGTGTTGGCACAGCTACCAGGTGCTCGTCATCAAGCCCCGTCTCTGGGCTCTCGGGAGGAGCCCCCATGACCCGTGTCTGGGCAAGGGAAAACCATATTCCATTACATTACATTGTTTTCATCACTGAGATGTTCTGAGCAACGCTTTGTCTGGTCCAACATCCGTTGCCTTGGGTGTCCCTACCAGGGGCATAAAGCCCCCTATATCTTAGCTCATAGAATAACAGGGACGTGCAATCCCCTCCACCAGGATAAGGTTTCTAATTCTGGATATAGTCTATCTTGCCTTGAATTATAGTTAATGCAGTTTATTGTATGACTTTTTTTCACCCGTTCCTCAAGCTGTTTAAGGTAGCCGAAATTAAACATTCAAGTCCATGTTGATCTGCAATGCAATGCAATGAAACCCATATTCTTGAGAGCATCATCTTGAAAGCCCTTGCATAATAAAAATTCAGCACTGTGAGCACAGCTTTGCTTTCCAGCACCCCATTCATCTTTATTTACCTGGTGAGCTCAATCAATGTCAAGCAATATTGTGGTTATTATGAAGAAGTTTGGGTCGTAAAGGATATAGTCATCAGTTTTATGTGATAAGATCATGAGCCAGAATGAGACTTACAATAATCAGCTTCGACTGGAAAGATTCCCAAAATATGCAATAGATTATGTTTATCTTTTAAGGGGTTCCTTCATCATGTTTTTATAAAATTCAAGATCAGTGCATTTTCAAAAACACAAATTTATGGAGTGATAAATGGAGGCAAAAATTTAACTTTGTCGATTTCAACACACCGAGTCTCAAAGTCTCTCCGAAGTATATTTCACCCAATTACACGTAAAATGATTGAATAATGTTAATAAATTCATGCAACAAATAGCATGCAACACACTACATGACACATCTGACGTTTCATCTACGTCCACCAGGGTCAGGGAATTGTCATACTTCAGTAACTGATAATTGTTGTAATTTTTGAATTAAATGTAAACAATGAAAATATTAAATTAAAATGAACAACTGACAATGGATTACTTGACAACCTATAATTGTCAGGACTGCATATTATTTCAGAAATGATATCCACATGAAACACAATTCATGCCATGTGTGTGACAGAAAATACTGGACTTTCATAAAAAATACCGTGAATAAATCAAATCATCCATTAAAAAAGAGGATCTTCTTTGAGAGACACGTTGATCTTTTTATTATATATTTTTTCCAAGGCCTTGTATTAGTACTCACTTAATCAGCATTAATGAATGTATAATATGCAAGCATAATTGTAGCGAATGGGCTTGTTATTCATCATTATTGTAATGTATTTATGCTTTATTAAATACATATTCATGCCTATTCATGCAACTAATTCAAATTCTACTGAGCCATATCTCACAACATGAAGGCCATTACCTAATAGTTTCAAACAACCTCCTGCATGATATTTATTGATGAAAAATAAAAAACATCTTCAATTGATTTAAATGGTCCAGTCTTTGTGTAAAAACAATGGTATATAGCATAACCTTTGTGGGTTTGTAAGTATGAACAAGTAAACAAGACACAAGTTTGGGCCTACATTATAAACCATCATTCTCTTGTTTTTTAGATGATAAAAATAACAATACATTACATCTAGTTAGTCTCAAACACGGACAAAGATTATCCTTGTTTGAGAATCCCCGTTTTTTTTGCATTAACCAGCCGAATAGTGCAATAAGTACATTACAAGGGCTTGCAATGTAATAAGCTGCTGTTATTTTATTATGAATATACATTAATTTCTATAAATTTTGATCTTGGTTTTGCCGTACTCTCCATATTTCTACATCCTAACCCACCCAGTATGTCATTATTTTTTATTGCCACAATAGAACTCTCTTTTTCTTTTTTCCTCTTGGGCTCAGACTGAGTCCAACAGCACAACAAAGGGCTCCCAGACCCAAGTATCCCGAGGGACTAGCAAGTGCAGAAGAGAAAAATAAAAGTAGTGAATTAAACAGAATGATAGATAGAAGCACGGCTGAACATGTGGGAGGGTATGTGGATCTGAGAGTGGAGAAGATCCACTGATAAAACTATAAAACTGATAAAATCATTTATAATTGCATAGAAAAATATGCATGCACATCAAATCGAGGAAATCTGCAGATGATATGAAACCAACATTTATATGTTTTTAAAATTATTTATCTATAAATGTCTAAATGCTGCTACTCTTTGATCTATTTTCAGTTGTTTCTGTCCATCTTAAATTGTTCCAATGACACATTTTCTGTACAGACTTCATTAATGTTTCATATGATACCAGCATAAAGGGAATAGAAAATAACTGAAGATCAGATATAACAGTCAATCGTGGGAAACAGAATGAAAGTGTTGGTATTAATTAAGAAAAAAAATGAATAAATCTGAACTAGAGAAGGGAAATTTTGTGTGAGCGAATATTGACAATGCCCTGTCCCTTACTGAAAAAATCTTTTGTACTTTTCTCTCACTCATGCAATGCCTTTTATTGTCATATAAATATATATAAAAAGAGATCATAAGCCATCATCATCGCTAAAATATTTGAAAACATGCAAGGCAACACAGAGGGAAATGCATTGAGTTTCCCTCCAAGGGAATGTAATTTTCCACTGACTCATGGATTTCTAGACGTTTTTCTTTTTTGACCAAAGAAATCGTAATAATGTAGCCTCAGGGCAGCGCGGGCCAGTGTCTCCTGGAGTCCACTTTGGGGGGGGCACAGGCCAGTGTCTCCCTGAGCCGGTCCCAAGCCTGGATAAATGCAGAGGGTTACATCAGGAAGGGCATCTTGCGTAAAACCAAAAACAAATATGCAAATAAACCTATGAGAGAAGGTTGATTTGCTGTGGCAACCCCTGAAGGGAAAAGCCGAAAGGAAAAGAAGAAGAAGACCAACGAAATCGTGATAATAAATCCATGCAGCATCCACGTGTGTACTGGAAAGCCTCACTGCTTTCTCGTCTATAAAACTGTCATTGAAAAGTGCCAACGAAGGGGCTTTTGTTACTTCTTGTACCCACAAAGAACTGTAAAACTGTCAGATCTTTATTCTAATATGAACTTAATTTAAATTGCATGTCATTGTACCCACCAATATGGGTTTCATGGGTATTTTTTGAACTTTTCTGTCTTTCTTTCTTTTCTACCAACATACATTACTGTCACACATTTACAGTCTGGAAAATTAATACTTTTTACAAACTCTACATTATCTTCTGTATGTTTTGCAGGATTTTCAGTGATTTAAAGTTTTATTGTTTCACTAGTGATTTAGCAAGGGCAACTGAAAAATGCTGTGAATGCTTTGCAATTTTTTTTTTTTTTCACGTGTGGGGCCTTGGCGCCAATGGGATTTAGGCACTTCAATGGTTGTAGGATTCTTTGCCTTCGAAACACCAAATTCATCCTCCTTGACAAAAAAGTTGTCGATTTACATTAAAAACACAAAATTGAATATTTTTCCTTTGACATTTAAATAATGACCTCTCACTGTACCACAAGCTTTTCTGAATTAGCCTTTGCTGTTTTCTTCCGTATAGTATTATCCAAATGGCAGTCTCAAAGAATAATGACTGTTTTCGAATGCTAATTTTTGTAATTTCTTTTTACCTACTTAATCACTTTGTAGCTTATATAGAAAGTTGGCATGAATCGTACCTGTAAGCTTGAGGTTGTGTGCCATTTACAGTCCTCCTTGTATACAATGCCTCCATGGCAGTCAATGTTTACTCAAGAAGAGTCACAGCAGAACAAATAAATACATGGGAAGAACACTGAAGAACAACTTTTTTTAGATCCTCTAATGCTCTCTGCTAATGAAGGCAAAAATATTCACAATATGCTGCCTGAGTCCCACAAAATGAGACACACCTTCAAATTTCAGCATGAGACATGAAAATCAATTAATCGCTTATTGAGTACATAGATGTCCGTAAGAGGTATGTGGGGTTGCCAGGGAGAGGTAGTACCTCTGACTGGTGGAATCATGTTGTGCTCTTCAGAGTAGATTTTCCAAAATTAATCCTCACCTGGCACTCAGCTCTCACCAGTGGCTCCTCTAGCTGTTTGTATGCAGCAGCAGCCATACCCCAGGCAACAGCTTTGACTGGCAGGCCAAATCCGTTGAGGGTAGCCATTGGGTCGACTACCCCTCAATGAGTTTGGTTCTGCCTGCATGAGAATGCAAAGGCTGAATCCAGCAGACTCTGTTTAGGAAATGTTGATAGCTCAACAGAGAGGGTGGCAGTTCCAACAGTGCACCGTGGAGTGCAGAGAGAAAGAATCAGACACAAAAGATTTTTTGGTCATCCTCTACATCCATTTCCATGTCCGGTCAGACTGGTCCTGCTGCTAGAAGCAGGTGGTCTCGGATGAAAGGTTGAGGTCAATGCTGGGCAACTCTTTGTAAAAGCTGATGAGATCCAGGGCTTTTCAGACTGATGCAATGTGAAAAACTTCTACAATGGCCTGAAAGAAATCCACAGACCCTTCCAGCTTTTCTACTCCTCTGAGTGCAGGTCAATGTTGATCACTGAAAAAGAGGAAATTATTCAAAGGTGGGCCAAGCACTTCAACGGTGTACTCAACCACCCCTCTACAACTATGAAGAAGCCATCAATCGCCTACCTCAGGTTCCAATTGAATTGACAATGGATGCAAAGGAAATTCTATACAGAGTAGATACTCTACTTGGTACAAAATGTAGGTACTTCATTATGTAATTATTCTGCTTCTTTGCATTGCTATCACAGCACTTTTTCAAGCAATAGGATCTTTCAACTCCTCTATATTTGCCTGGCAGATTCAGTTGCCAGGTGATTTTCATTATGGTTTTTACATCCTTCTTTTTCAGTGAAAACCAAATAACTTCAAATTTGTTGAATTTTGAATATTTTTGGTAAAGAAGCAAGGATTTGATGTTCTTCAGTGGCTAGAATACTTTCTCAATGACTTAAAATGCATTGACGCAAAGCTGTAAACACGTTTTTTTCTGAGCGCAGAAAAAGTTAAATAGGAAGGGAAGTTAAATAAGCTATGATGATCTTCCTTCATGAAAATTACCTCAACCTCAAACATGTGAATTAGATCCATGCAACATACACAAGATAATAATACATGATTGAAATGGATCTCAAAGCATCCCGCATATTTGCAAACAATGAAAGTAAGCACTTTGTTGTACTATGCTTGGTTTTACTTTCAATATTTTAAGTACATATTGCCAATAATATTTAGATACCTTAAGTGTGTAATATTTTGAAAGATGCCTTTGTGGAAAATTTCCTCATTGTCTTATTTTTACTAGATTTCAAGTCACATTTTTTTAATTATGTAGCTATCATCATCATAACTAAAACTAGATTGTTATTTTTGCCAAGGTTGCTAATCTTGAGATGGAATGTAATCTTTGTAGTTGATGTAATCTTTGTAGTTAATTAACATACAGTAAGTAGACGGATATTTCAGCCGCTTTCATTTTCAGCTCTGTTGCCCTAAATATTGATGGGTGTGAAGATTTTAAGAAATCCACAGTGCTAGATGTGTGGAGGCAATGTTTGGTGTATACAGCATTATGTCATTGGAGTATCATGATGTAAAATGGCTTCTCACCATTGTTCCCCATTCACTGTGCTGACATGACCATGTCAGGTGAAATCTGGTTAAGTGTTTCTGTGTTTGACAACACTGCCTCCACCTCACCATATTCATCAGCAACCGACCATAAAGACTAGTTTCAGCACTAAACTCCTCACCAGCACGCACACACACACATGGACGATGAAAATTTCAATGCACCTTTAAAACGCGTATGGCATCTCTCGTGATCTACCACTGGAAAATTCCATGTTGGACAGCTCGAAATAGACATGCATTAAATATAATCAGAGGCCTCTGTCTATCTAAATGTACAAATGGACATTTATAATTCCACTCAACAGACAGGCCACACAGGCTACGTGCTGCTAGACACAACTGTATGGCTCACGATTTCCTCAACATTCAGAAAAATTTGTGTATATGAAAATGGATGATACATATGCAATGATTTGGAGCTGTCCAGCTTCTCATTATTCATTTAAATTTTGACGGATCAAAATCTCGAGATTCAAATTTTGCTATTTAGCAAAATGTGTATGAAAAATGCAGCAGTAGTTGAACACATACCATTGTAAAATTTTCACAACATCTAAGTGAGTTCATAAATATTTTGAAGTTAGCCTGAGGCACAAGATTTTGATACAAATTCTTCTCTTGCAATCAACACGCATGCATCAAAAAACTTTAATATGCTTTTTCTTCATCCTACTGTCATTTCCATGGCAAAATGGCAAATACCTCTTTACAATCTTGGCAACATATATATGAGTATACATGTAAGCAACATGTAAGTAAAAAAAATATATATATACATATATATATATATATATATATATATATATATATATATATATATATATATATATATACACATAATACCTAATGAGAGAGAGAGAGATAGAGAGAGAGCTTTTGATTTGTTCATCTGTATTTTGACCAAACACACCTATCCATAATCCATAGAATTCTTTTCAAGCCCTCGATCTATGATATAATCTGTGTTAAAAATGTTAAAGAGAGGGAGTGTACTTCTATAGCATTTTAAGGTGTTTTGCATAGGTGTTTTAATGTTGTTGGTTTTGTTGTCTTGTATTTTTATTAGTATTCTTTATTGTATTTTTGCATATCTTAATGTATGGATTCAAGGGCTCTTAAATAACTCTTTTTCTGATGAATAACAAACATAACATTAACAAATGGAAATAAAACTGGTATGAAGAATTTCTATGAAAATTAAAGTAGGCTCTTTATCCGTTTTCCCCTTTTTTGTAGTTATTCATGTTTCCTTGAGATCTCACCAAATGTTGACTTCCCCCTTAAAGTTTAATATTCATTACTAATTTCTTATTCTAGTCCAGTCTACTTAATATGCATGTCGTTGCCTCAGAACAACATAGTGAATATCATAGCCTCATTGTATCTCGACTGTTACAGAATAAGCTTTTTTCATTTATAGAAATAATGAAAAAAAATCAGTTACAGCTCGGTTATACGAGCTCCGATCAGTTTTTCATATTTACATTGAAAAGATAATTACAATTATTTGGATTGAGTTGATGAAAGTGACTTCTATTCTCTTATCTTATCTTATCCTGATTGAAATCCTGAATTCTAATTCTTGTACTAATTTACCTGCTCTCCTTATTCTTTGGAGGGCAGATTTCATTAGCATTAGTACATTTTTCACTTTCCTCAGGAGAATCAGTGTATCACTAAACAAATTGCTCCTTTTCGACAAGCACATTTTCAGCTTTCGATCCTTTGAGAATTATACTATGCTTCATGGAAGTGTGGCAGAGTACAGTGAAGAAAAAAAAAACCTTGGTCAAGGTGCAGATTTACTAGGATCCTGTCAACATAAATGAACAAGCCATTAGCTCGGTGCAACTTCTTCACCTCATGTATTCTGCCACTACAACAAAGTCTCTCGCAGCAAGTCCCAAATCAACCCAGGTATGGAGGCTTCCATGCATGCCTTCCTCTGATGAACATAGAGCTCTGCAGAAGGTCCCTGAAGATAAAGATAACATCAGAGGGAGCACTGCGGGTTGAACAATGGAGAAAATACGTGGTACCAACTGGAAAAACAGAAGCAATACCAACCAAGCAAGCTATTTGTTTTGATGAGATGAGATGAGATGAGATGAGATGTACTATAATGATCCAATGGCTGGGAAATTGTTTAAATTTTCTTTTAATTGTTTTCTACTATGTTGTTCACCAACGAAATACAAATCAACCACATAAGGTCATTATTGCTAAATACAATGCCTCAAAGTTTCTCTAGGGGCAAATCATCAATTATGTATAAAAATCAACATGTTATTCAGTACGATATTTAAGAGGTAATACAAAAAAGCTTACTATAGTATATGTCCTCCATTGTAATTAAGAAAAAGTCAACTATGAACACAATAATAAAGATAATCAGATTAGTTAAATCTTCCGGTCATTTCTAAGCATGAAATTGTGTTGATTAATGGATTTGGTTGACCTCCTAGTAAGGCTTCCTATGTTTGATCTGTTTTTGGTACAAATGACTTCCAGCAGACTACTGAACCAGGGCCATCATACTATCACAAATCTTTGTAACCTTTGTCAGTCCCAAAATCTCAATTTTTTTGGGTGAGTGTAAAACCCAAATAAACCATTTATTAAAATCTGATCACCAGCCGAACTCCTGTTTAGTAACATAAGCATAATAATATTACATAAGCATACATATCTGTCGTACTGTTGTCTACAACAGCTTGCAATTTTCCATAGCAGTACATGCAAATGTGTAATGTACAGCATTATTTCTAATAATAATTTTCTAAGAATTTCTAGGCGCAGCCCGGGTGTCAAGGGGATCTGATTTGGTAGCCACAGGATCAAGTCTCTGCTTTTTGCAGATGATGTGGTCCTGTTGGCTTCATCAGGCCATGATGAAGGCCATAAAAAATCAACAGTTGGAAAGGATTTTCTTCAAATTTGTGAATGTAGAGTCATCTCCCTGCGATAGCTACCCAAGATAGCGTTACACGAGAGTCTGATCTTGTTTTCGTTTCGGCTTTTCCCTTCAGGGTTCGCCACAGCGAATCAACCATTGCCATCTAACCCTATTCTCTGTACCCTCCTCTCTCACACCAACTAGCTTCATATCCTCTCTCGCTTTGTCCAAAAATCTTCTCTTTGATATTCCTCAACACCTGCTGTCTGGCATCTCGAATTCCAGCATCCGTCTACCAATATAATCACTATCCCTCCCCAGTACATAACCCAACCATCTCAGTCTGGCGTCTCTGACCTTCTCTCCAGAACGTATATCAAACATCCTATCCATCCTCGTCAGTCCCAAATAGAACCTACATCTTCATCTCTGCTTCCTGTCTTTTTGTCATTGTAACTGTCTCCAAACCATACAGCATCGCTGGTCTCATCACTGTCTTGTACACCTTTCCTTTCTTTCTGGCTGATAGTCTTCTATCACATCGTACACCTGACACTTTTCTCCACCCATTCTAACCTCCTTGAACCTGTTTCTTGACCTCTTTTCTACACTCTCCATTGCTCTGGACTGTTGACCCTAAGTACCTGAAATCATCCAACTTCTTGATCTCCACTCCCTGTAGTCTTAACATTACATCCAGGTTCCTCTCATGCACACACATACATTCTGTCTTGCTGCGACTAACCGTTATTCCTCCCCTTTCCAGAGCATACCTCCACCTCTCAAGATTTTCCTCAACCTGTTCCCTACTCTCACTACAGATCACAACATCATCTGCAAACATCATGGTCCATGGAGATTCCTGTCTAACCTCATCTGTCAGCCTGTCCATTACCACTGCAAAAAAGAAGGGGCTCAGAGCTGATTCCTGATGAAGTCCCACCTCCACCTTGAACTTCTCTGTTACACTTACAGCACACCTCACCACTGTCTCACAGCTTGCATACATGTCCTGCATCAGTCTAACATGCTTTTCTATTACTCCAGACTTCCTCTTCAGAGTTCCTCTCTCGGCACCCTGTCGTATGCTTTTTCTAGGTCTACAAAAGTACAATGTAGCTCCCTCTGACCTTCTCTGTATTTCTCTATAAGCATTCTCAAAGCGACTAATGCATCTGTAGTACTCTTTCTAGGCATGAAGCCATACTGCTGCTCACAAATGCTGACTTCTCCTCTCATTGTAGATTCCACTCCTCTTTCCCATATCTTCATTGTATGGCTCATCAACTTTATTCCGCTATCGTTACTGCAATTTGGCACACCCCCCTTATTCTTAAAGGTGGTCACCACCACACTGCTTCTCCATTCCTAAGGCATCATCTCACTCTCTCTCTGTACTGTCCAAGCAGGCATACAAGTCATTGTTTGCCCTTTGTTTTGGTTTTACTATCTCTATCTTTACCCTACGCTGTATCTCCCTGTACTCCTGCCTGTTCTCTTCAGTCCCCTCAGTGTCCCATTTCTTCTTTATTAACTGCTTTCTCTGTATACACTCCTGCACTTCCTCATTCCACCACTAAGTCTCCTTATCTACTTTACTTCCAGACGACACACCAAGTACTCTCCTACCTGTCTCCCTGATCACAATACCATACAACACTCCTCCCTTTTCAGCTTCCACCACTTTGTCCTCTGCTCTACCTTTGGATTCTTGATCTTCCTTGTCATCAGAGTCATCCTACAAACCACCATTCTATGTTGTCTCTCTCACCTACAACTACTTTGCAGTCACTGATCTCTTTCAGATTACCTCATCTATACAAGATGTAGCCTACCTGCATGCTCCTACTTTCGCTCTAATAAGTAACCCTATTTTCCTGTGTTTTCTGTAAAAAAGTATTTACTGCCCATCACTACTACATCACCTCCACTGCCTGCAGCATTACCATTGAAGTCTGCACCAATTATCACACCCTCATCTCTGGGGAAATTTTGCATCACTTCATCTAACTCATTCCAGAAATTCTCCTTCTCCTCTAACTCACATCCCACCTGTGGGGCATAGCCACTAACAATATTGAGCATCACACCATCAATTTCCAGTGTCAGACTCATAAGTCTATCTGACATTCTTTTCACCTCGTGAACATTCCTAACAAACTCCTCTTTTAAGATTACTCATACTGCATTTCTCTTTCTGTCAGTTTCATGATACCTGGTCTCCTGGACACAAACTATTTCCACCTTCTTTCTCTGTTTCATGTCAACCAACTCTCTACCTTTTCCTGTCATTGTCCCAATATTCAAAGTCCCTACTCTCAGTCCCAGACTCTTGCCTTTCTTCCTCTCTCTCTGCTTCTGAGCAGACCTTCCACCTCTCCTTCTTCTACCCACAGTAGCCCAATTTCCACTGGTACCCTGTAGGTTATCAGAACCTATGGCGGTTGCTGTTAACCTGGGCCTTGACAGATCCGGTATGAGATTTGTAGGTTTGATTTGAATATTTGGCTTTAGCATAATTTTTACGCTGGATGCCCTTACTAACGCAACCCTCTGCATTTATCCAGGCTTGGGACCGGCTCAGGGAGACACTAGCCTGTGCCGCCCTGAGGCTGCATTACATCAGGGTCTGATCAAACCACAACTAATTTTCAGACACACACTTGTGAGAACACATAGAGAAGCAGAAGTGATGTTTCTTTTTGGCAACAAGAAGGTATGCAATCTCAAAAGTAAGAACTCTGCCTCAGATGCAAGCCAGCAATTCACAATTGCACCAGCCCTGAAAATAAAAAGAAAGCTGCAGTCAGATGCTCCTTGGACCAAAAAAAACGCTCCAGAGTGATCAGCGTTGATTGAGATTTAAATGCATGAATGCATGTGAATCACTGTTTTGCCATTACCTTGATCTCATGTTTTCTATCTCAATTTTTTTAACGTTTTATATTTATATATATATGTGTGTGTGTGTGTGTGTGTGTGTGTGTGTGTGTGTGTGTGTGTGTGTGTGTGTGTGTGTGTGTGTGTGTATATGGGTGTATGTGTGTGTGTGTGTAAATACGTGTGGGTGTGTGTGTGTTTGTGTGTATGGGTGTGGGTGTGTGTATGAAGTATCCTATCAGTAA
>CAAKHD010014060.1:231399-283109 GCA_901007705.1 Fistularia tabacaria
CACTGTTTTTTTATTTTCTTGTTCTCATATTTTTTCTCTCTATTTTTTTTTCTTTTTATATTTATATATATATGTGTGTGTGTGTGTGTGTGTGTGTGTGTGTGTGTGTGTGTGTGTGTGTGTGTGTGTGTGTGTGAATGTAAATCCATGTATATGCGTGGTTATTTGTGTGTATTGAGAGATAGAGAGTAATGATGAAGTGATTTGTATCCTGTCATCTTGGTAGATATTTGATTGTCGCTGCATCTGAAAAATATAGGATTTTATGAGTTTGGTTTTACCAAGTCTGTCTTCACTTCACTAATTTGTTTTCTTGTTTTTCGAAGGTGATATTGGCATCAATCTCACTTTGAAATGATTCTTTTGCATTAAATCAGAACTGTGGATCTTTAATGTTCATATTCTGGGGGAAACAGTTTCCGAGAGCAGTGGATGTTTTTAGCAAACAACACATATTTCCAAATACAATACTTGACTTAAACTTTAAGTGTCCCATACCGCCATATTGTATTTAAATTCTGATTTTTCGCACTAATTATTTTTATAACCCTGAATACTCTGATTGACTGGCTTTATACCAGAAATAATGGCAATTCATTTAATTTTTCCATAAACCAAAATTTAATTGTTCCTTTAACCTAACTGCATACGGTGTATTTGATTGAAGGCAAGAAAATCAGAAAAGTCCAAAATACGGATCAAATGACAGAACTTAAAATTAAGATAAACAGAATTGACAAAATCAGAATTGGCCAATAAAATGCTTTGGTACACTTTTAATTGTGAACGAATAGCATTCAAGCAGTTGTCACCATTTGTTACCAGCTCTTCACAGCCAGATAGCAAAAATAAGTATGGCAACGTGTTATCGTTAAAAGCATATCAGCTATGTATCATTTTTTTGATTGTATAGAAAAAAATAGTGACAGCATAAATTATTCGACTGGGCAACTTAGTGCTGTTTGTACCTGAGGATCTGAGAGTGAGTCACGTTTATATGGAAAAAAATCACAGCTCAACTCCAAACTCCCTCCAGAAGTCTGAACTCCTCACCCGAAATCTGAGACCTGACTTCTCCCTCCAATGCAGCTGCTTTACAAAGTGTTTGATTTCTTTGAGTCACGACCGAAAGCTTGAGTGCATAGTTGAAGTGAGGTTTTGGCTCATGTTAATACTTGCATGCAGTATTTCTTGTTGTCTTAATTGAGTAGAACACCCAACAATCTGGTAAAAGAGTCATATTTTCTTGGAGTATTTTACAGTTAACGGGACAATATTAAATAGTATGAGCATTTTGGCAGACTCTCAGTAGGAATTACTGCAAAGAACGTCTGTGTCAAAGCTGTTGACTGCAGGTAACAGGTAAAATGAAATGAATTGCATCTTGAGATGACTAGGAATATTTCATGCTTAATCTTGGGGGGTTATAATAGACAGATGACATGTTATGAAAATGTTTTTGTCTCTGTGAAATGACACAAAATCCATCTTTTGCATTCAGTGTGGCTGCTGGCTTATCTGTTTTATTTTTCTTCCTAATTCAGATTGTTGGAGGTTGCGTTACTCTTCATATTATCATTTATATTCTTTATACATAGAGAAGTCTGGGAACAAACAAGAACAAATTCCCAAAGCTGTGTATGTGAGCAACATCTCTCCAGCAAAGAGACAATTTCTCACAAGCCTGTCATAAACCACTGCAAAATAATCAACATTGCCATTTGTATCTATACTCCACATTGCTTGATTTTTGCTGGAATTTTTAATACTTGCCTTGCCAAATGATGACTCCTAACCTCTGTACCCCTTGACCATAAACAGTACATTTCAGAAAGCTGAGAGTGCAGTCTTGTGTCTTAAGTTTCTAATTTTACCACAGAGGATGCCGTGTTCTAGACAGTTTGATTTTAGAGGTATACTCTTTCACTCGGATAATTTATACTACGATAGGAAATTCTACTGTTCAGAGTTCAGGATATTATATCATCATGACACACAAGTTTGTCTGTTTACAGATCTAATATTCTATTAGCCTTTGTCATTACAATGCAACTGTGCTTATTGCTTCACTCTCTTACAATTAAAGTTTTTCTTATAGCTTCATGTCCTTATGATCAGTCACATAGTGAATAATATTACTCCTGAACTGTAACCTACATTTGATAACTTTTCTTGTGAGCTTGAGCTGTTGGATTCAGTGGTGTCTTTTGCATATATATTCTGTATGTTTTTGCTCCCTTAATACAAACAAGCAGCCTGAAAGTTTTCATCCCAATCAATATTAGCAGCGAGTCCTGTCGATAGTCTGTCTGATTTTTTTTCATAGTTCTGACTGGAGAGACAGAGAATTCAAACATAATGAAGGAAAAGGCAAGATGAAAAAGAATAACAAAGATGCCTAGGAGACTATGCTTGCAAAAGATCTTTATTGCCCCCCAATGGTGGAGATTTTCTCGTTTATAATGTTGGTAGATAGAAATGTGAACAAACAGCTATTCATCTCCCTCTTTCTCTCTCTCTCTCTCACTCACTCTCTCTCTTTCTCTCTCTCTCACACACACAGATTTCTATAACATCTCTGTGTCTATTAACATGATTTATTCACTTCCAGTGAATATGATTAAAATAGTTTGAATTTTGGGTTCTGAGTCATGTATCAGTCACTTATAACAAATATTGTCATGTCAGATTCCTTATAGGCACCAAAAAATCCTTCTGCAAAAAAAATAGATTTCATAGTACTAGCTTAAAAACATAGTCCTTTGGTATATTACTGTTCATGGGCATCTTTAGGAATCACATTGTTGTCTCCAAGCAACCAACAAAAGGAGTTGGCAATGCAGAGAAGGGTGACATTATCCCACATCAAAATTCAGTGACTCCATCTATTCAATGGGACAAGTGATTGTTCATGTTTTATTTAAGGGACTGTGTCACTGTTGACCCGGTTTTCATTTTGCTACTAATTGTTTGAGATGAAAGTTCAAAAGAGCTTTCTGAAGTCAAAGCTGAATGCTACACTGTTGTGTTGCATTATAATCTGTATTAAATCTTTCTAGAAATATACGTATGTATTTTTTTGCCTCATCATCACCTATGCCAAACAAAAGAATAGATTATAGAACACATTACTCAAAGTATCTGTTCTTTAACCGCATTTTTATGTTGTTTTCTTTATCCTAGTGTTTTAACACTACTACAGTAGCTTTAACACTACTGTTTTCTGTCGAGGAGGCAGCTAAGCTGGTAAAGCAGGTGTCCGGAAAATCCCTGGCTCCCCCTATCTGCATGTTGAAGTGTCCTTGGGCAAGACACTGAACGCCTATTTGCTCCCGATGGCCTGGTTAGCGCCTTGCATGGCCAGTCTGCCACCATTGATTGAATGGCTGAATTCTTTCTAGTGTTAAGTGTTTTGAAACCGCATGTATTACAATTAATGAATCTACCACTTTTTTAAATTCTACATCCCTTGCAAATACACATTGTAGGATAAACTGTTGAAAGCCATTGATGGCCAACATTGAATAGCCAACTGATTCCCTTTAACATACTATAAAATATATACATACAACATCAAATACTAGGTAACATGTCTTTACGTATGTAGGGTTGTACATGCAAAATTAAATGTTTGGAACAACTGTATAGTTTTATCATTGTGTCAGGGTCATTGTCATGGAGCCTTGGAGGTATCTTGTGTTTTTCATATACAGGTACAATGCATGGTGCAGCAATGCACTTCTCAATAGCTGCATAAAAGGGTTAAGTCACATGATACTGTTTGCAGTCACAATGTAGGTCAGGAAGCTCAGCTAAGGAACTTCTTTCCATCTTTCCACCTGCCAAGTGCCTCTTAACCATGAGCAACTGTCACAAAGAAGGGTCCTGGCTTCCCATGAACCGTCGTCCCCGAATGAAAGTTCACGATAAGAAATATTTCCAATATGTTCAACATCCTAAGCCACATCAAATGGAGATGATTTTTTTTTTTTAATCTTAAATTGTTTTCAAGTCCCAATATCACTTTTCCAAACTCTTTGTCTGTCACTACTGGCCATTTACTAAATCAAGCCTTCACTTGTTCTTGCAGACGGAGAACTCTTATAGAAGTGTCGCCCCATCTTCTTCCTTGTGGTGAATTTATTGTGAGTAATTGATCATGGTGACACTGCTCTTTGTGGCTCCACGGAGCTTAAGAGCCTCTCCCAACTCATTTTCTGTCAGTCAGTATTTGATCGGTGTTTCTTTTGATCATTGTCTGACACAGCACGCTTTTCTTGAAAATATTGTTTCAGTAAACTCAAAGTACATAATCCAGCGTCTACAAAAAATACAAGTGTGATATCATGGTCTGATAATGTATTTACTGTTAACACAATTCACTGGTAACACAGAAAAAAAAAACTTCAGCTAACACTCCCAGATGAAAGTTCATTTTGTGTCAATGGAATGGTTGTGGGCCAAATTAAGACATTTCTATAAATTGATAAATTCTGTGATAGTGCCCAGATTGAAGTGGTGGGTGGACCCATCAAACTCTAGACTCTTGTGTCCATCTGATATTTAGGAATTTATTCTGATTGGCTTCAGCAGCTCCACAACCCCATGAGCAGGATAAGCTAGAGAGACAGTGAATAAATGTCGAGTAGATATTGGTTGGAATGCCAGTTGTCATCTTACGCCCTTTGCGTGTCAGTTGCTTTGGACTCCAACTCTGGCTTTTACACTCTATCATTGATTATCATTACCCCATTTTTTTGCTCTAACCAATACTCACACAAATAAATAAATAAATAAATGAATAAATAAATAAATAAATAAATAAATAAATAAATAAATAAATAAATAAATAAATAAATAAATAAATAAATAAAGCAGCTTGAGCCGAAAGATTTCTTTGAAACAGAGGTCATCAGCATACGGTTACTAAAGCTTAATAAAGCTGATGGAGTGTTGAGTTATTTATACTCCAGAAGAGAGTACTGAGCGTAAGCAACCAAAGCAAATATAGAGAGATGAGAAAGATTGCTCTGATGTTTAATGTTATTTACCTCTTTTGTTTTGTTTTGTTTTTGCTTTTTTTTTTTTTTCAATAGAACAGATGGCTGAACCTTTTCATATATTTCATTGAAATACACCAGACATGTCTCTTAATGGTAGCTTATATTATTGATTTGCCTGAAATTGCTGCTTTGGACAATGGTGCCCACTGAAGGGGTTTATTTGCTATGTAAGCTGTTTGTATGATGGAGTAGAGTCTAGATTCCCAGGGCATGAAAATTACTTGGCTTGTGTCCAAGTGATGGTGACCCCTCTTACTTGAAAGTGTAGTACGGACTAAAATCATGAGGAAGAAAAGGAATATTTCAGACCTTCCCTTGGTATGTGCAGAGAGGTATTCCAAGACAAAGATACATGCAGATTCCAAAGCCAATGTTTAGGGTAATGTAGCGGAAGCACCTGGTGGGACCCTCCTTTAGTGGATCTGGCAGGCAGTGTTCACCAAATAGTGTTATAAGAGCCAGTTGCCAGTGGTAAATCGAGTGACTAATTTCAGAGCCGAAAGGAGATCCCATGACCAACCAGACGAGACTGCTAGTGTCCACCAATAGGAAAAGTATAAACATTGAAGAGGGATCTTCAGGATGACCTGTCGCAACATCGGTTCTACAAGACCAAGTTTTGTTCTTTGGGATGTTGTTTTTATGTGCACAATCTTTAGGAATAATTTTGTACCTGATCCTTAACACATCTTTTGATGACCATTGATGTACATTATGACACAATAATATACTCCACAGCAATATGTTGTATCAGCACATAATTCAACATTGAAAAAAAGTCATTTAGGGCTTAAGCAGTATACCCAAATGATTTGCAATGGTGTCAGCACATTCGTAAAATCATAGCAGGTATTATTAAATTTGATTTAATTTTGTGACTATAACTAATACTGTGGTCTGACCATTTCCCCATATTTGTAAGGGTTATTTCTTATGAATGTTCATGGATTTAAAGTGCCCATAAATGTCCATAACTAATACATTATTCAACATGCTCCTAAAATTTGTGTTTCGGAGAGAATATCAGTTGAAACCATATCATAGTGTCCGAGGGGCATTGAGGAGATAACTTGAAAATGAGAAGAAACATTTTAGAAATGGTAGAAATGGAACCCTTGCAGCAAAGTTTGCAGCATACCCTTATATTGAGAGCTTGTGCATGTCAGTCACCAGTTTCACCAGACCCATTAATGTTTTTTTTTGTTTTTATCAGTGAGTCTTCACTTGACCGGTTGTGTATGTACGTGTGTATGCACGTGTGTACATTTGATTCTGTTCAGTCTGTCCCTGACTTTAGTGCAAATTAAATTTGACAGAGGACTCTCAAAGAAGGTGAAAATATAAGAAGTTAATTGACTTAACATTTACATAATAATACAGTGTATATTTGAAGGTGAAATGTAAAGCCTGATTTCATATTAAATTTGTGTACAGTACATGTAAAACAATGCAGCCTCAGGGCGGCACAGGCCAGTGTCTCCTGGAGCCAGACTCGGGGGAGCACAGGCCAGTGTCTCTGAGCCGGTCCCAAGCCCAGATAAATGCAGAGGGTTGCGTCACTAAGGACATCTGGCGTAAAACTTTTGCAAAAACCAAATATGCAAATCTAACCTAAGAATTTCATACCGGATCGGTCGAGGCCCGGGTTAACAATGACCACCATTGGTGCCGATAACTTACAGGGTACCATTGGAAATTGGGCTACTGTGGTTCGAAGAAGAAGAGGAGGAAGGCGTGTTCGGAAGCAGAGAGAGAAGAGGAAAGGCAAGAGTCTGAGACTGAGAGTAGGGACTTTGAATATTGGGAAAATGACAGGAAAAGGTAGAGAGTTGGTTGACATGATACAGAGAAGGAAGGTGGATATAGTGTGTGTTCAGGAGACCAGATGGGAAGGTAGTAAGGCTAGAAGCTTAGGAGCAGGTTTTAAGTTGTACTATCATAGTACTGACAGAAAGAGAAATGGAAAAGGAATTATCTTGAAAGAGGAGTTTGTTAGGAATGTTCAGGAGGTGAAAATAATGTCAGATAGACTTATGAGTCTGAAACTAGAAACTTAAGGTGTGATACTCGATGTTGTTAGTGGCTATGCCCCACAAGTAGGATGTGAGTAAGAGGAGAAGACGTTCTGGAATGAGTTGGATGAATTGATGCAGAATATCCCCAGAAATTAGAAATGGTAATTGGGACAGACTTCAATGGTCATGTTGGTGCAGGCAATAGAGCTGATGAAGAAGTGATGGGCAGATTTGGTATCCAGGATAGGAACGCAGAGGGACAAATTGTGGTAGACTTTGCAAAAAGGATGGAAAAGGCTGTTGTGAATACTTTTTTACAGAAAACACAGGAATATAGGGTAACTCATTAGAGCAGAGGTAGGATCACGCAGATAGACTACATCTTGTATAGAAAAGGTAATCTGAAAGAGATCAGTGACTGCTAAGTAGTTGTAGGTGAGAGTGTAACCAGACAGCATCGGATGGTGGTCTGTAGGATGACTCTGGTGACAAGGAAGATCAAGAGGACAAAGGCAGAGCAGAGGATAAAGTGGTGAAAGCTGGAAGGGGAGGAGAGTTGTATGGTTTTCAGGGAGAAGATGAGAAAGGCTCTGGGTAGTCAGGGAGACACTCCAGATGACTAGACAACTACGGCTAATGTGATCAAGGAGACAGGTAGGAGAGTACTTGGTGTATTGTCTAGAAGGAAAGTAGATAAGGACACCTGGTGGTGGAATGAGGAAGTGCAGGAGTGTATACAGAGAAAGCAGTTAGCAAAGAAGAAGTGGGACACTGAGGGGACTGAAGAGAATACACAGGAGTACAGGGAGATACAGCGTAAGGAAAAGATAGTGGTAGCAAAGGCAAAACAAAGGGCGTACGATGACTTCTTGGTTCTTGGTTGGACAGTACAGAGGGAGAGAATGATTTATACACGTTGGCAAAACAGAGATAGAGACTGAAAGGACGTACAGCAGGTCTGTGTGATTAAGGATAGAGAGGGAAATACAGATGCCTGAAGAGTGATGGGAAGATGGAAAGAGTACTTCGAAGAGCTCATCAATGAGGGAAATGAAAGACAGGGAAGGCAAGTAGAGGTTACAATTGTAGACCACAAAGTAGCAGAGATTGGTAAAAGTGAAGTGAGGAGGGTATTGAAGAGGATGAAGAATGGAAAGGCAGTTGGTCCTGATGATATACCTGTGGAGGTATGGAAGTGTCTAGGAGAGGCAGTGGTAGTGTTTCTGGCTAGATTATTCAACAGGATCTTAGAGAGAGAGAAGATGCCTGAGGAATGGAGAAGAAGTGTGACGGTGCCCACCTTTAAGAATAAGGGGGATGCGCAGAATTGCAGTGTCTATAGAGGGATAAAGTTGATGAGCTATACAATGAAGTTATGGGAAAGAGTAGTAGTAACTATACTGAGAGCAGAAGTCAGTATTTGTGAGCAGCAGTATGGCTTCATGCCTAGAAAGAGTACTACAGATGCAGTATTCACTTTGAGAATGCTAATAGAGAAGTACAGAGAAGGTCAGAGGGAGCTGCATTGCGCTTTTGTAGACCTAGAAAAAGCATACAACATGATGCCGAGAGGACAACTCTAGTTTTGTATAAGGTAGTCTTGAGTAGCAGAGAAGTATGTTAGACTGATGCAGGACATGTATGCTGGCTGTGAGACAGTGGTGAAGTGTGCTGTAGGTGTAACAGAGAAGTTCAAGGTGGAGGTGCGACTTCATCAGGGATCAGCTCTGAGCTCCTTTTTAGTTGCAGTGGTGATGGACAGGCTGACAGATGAAGTTAGACAGGAATCTCCATGGACCATGATGTTTGCAGATGACGTTGTGATCCATAGTGAGAGCAGGGAACAGGTTGAGGAAAATCTTGAGAGGTGGAGGTATGCTCTGGAAAGGAGAGGAATAACGGTTAGTCGCAGCAAGACAGAATATATGTGTGTGCATGAGAGGAACCCGGGTGGAACGGTGAGGCTGCAGGGAGTGGAGATCAAGAAGTTGGAGGATTTCAAGGACTTGGGGTCAACAGTCCAGAGCAACGGAGAGTGTGGAAAAGAGTGAAGAGGTAAAAACGGGTTCAAGCAGGTTGGAATGGGTGGAGAAAAGTTTCAGGGGTTCTATGTGATAGAAGACTATCAGCCAGAACAAAAGGAAAGGTGTACAAGACAGTGGTGAGACCAGCGATGCTATATGGTTTGGAGACAGTGACATTGAAGAAAAGACAGAAGGCAGAGCTGGAGGTAGCAGAGATGAAGATGTTGAGGTTATCTTTGGGAGTGACGAGGATAGATAGGATCAGGAATGAGTCAATCAGGGGGACACTATGTGTTAGATGTTTTGGAGAGAAGGTCAGAGAAGCCAGACTGAGATGATTCTGTCATTTATAGAGGAGGGATAGGGACAATATTGGTAGACGGATGATGGAATTGGAGATGCCAGGCAGGAGGTCTAGAGGAAGACCGAAGAGAAGATTTATGGACGTAGTGAGAGAGGATATGAAGGTAGTTGGCGTTAGAGAGGAGGATACAGAGAATAGGGTTAGGTGGAGGTTGATTCGCTGTGGCGACCCCTGAAGGGAAAAGCCGAAAGGAAAAAAGAAGAAGTACAGTAGATGAAAACAAAGTGGTACTATGAATCCCCATACTTAATTTAATTATGGCAGTATTATTCCAAACTGTAGAACTATAAATCGAGAGCTGTAACACTTTGTTTTTGATTACACTTCAAGACCCAGTTGAAGATTACACTGATCAGATAAACATGCATTTGAAAAACACACAAGAACACCCACACAAGGACACTCACACTACCACTTGCCTCCAGTGAGACATGCATATTTCATGGACAACCTTTCGATCCAATCCCACAAGTGAACCTGAGGGGACATTCCAGTTAAAAGTCACATTGACTTGGCAAACATTTTCTTCCAGGTTGCCTGGAACCCAGCTGGATATGAGATAATTTGCATTAGCGATTGACATATTTAAATAAATAAATAAATAGATAGATAGATAGATAGATAGATAGATAGATAGATAGATAGATAGATAGATAGATAGATAGATAGATAGATAAACAAACACATGCTGAAAAAGTATTAGCAGGGCTTTCATTGTTGTCTTTTAATGGCTGTAGCTCATTGTATTAAGGCCATTTATTTTTTTCTGTACCAATTAAGTCCAAGAACAGGAATTTTATGTCCATTTTATGTCCTTACTTTTGCCAAATGTGACCAAAAGCCTGAGCTATCTTTAAATAAACCATAAGCTCAGTCCATGCATTTTTATTTCTATATCACAATCTCCAATTAAGCGGACCAGTGTTATTTATTCAGATTTCTCAATGGTTGTTTTTAATAAATATCTTACAGCTCAACTAAACTGATCATTTTCAATTACAAAACACTCTTCTTTTACCACAGCGTGTGCACAGAGGTGAGTATGTTCCTGGCAACATTGTTTTACACGTTGTCTTCAGGGACTGAGGAAAAGCAGTGCATGATGTTATCCATGTGTATAATGAGGTGGGATGTAGTTCTAAAGGCCCCAGAGGAGGGGTTACCAGAATAACATAGAGGACACATGGGAAATTCTCCTTTTAAGGCACTTTGAAATTCACTCGCCCTCCCAAGTGCATATGATGTCAACTGCTGAAAGCTTTAGAAAACATTAAACTCTATCTTCATTCAATGAACAAGTCACTTCACAATACTTAATACAGTGAACACTGCATGTTATGCCCTGATCTTAGTTTGGTATTAGCAAAAAAAAAGGAACAAGAGTGCCAATAATACAAAGGCAAGAAAGCATTATTTACCAATCAAATTCTACAACTGGAGAGGTTTTGCATTTTGGTCTGTTCTAAAGAAAGAACTTGCAAAGCTTAAAAATAATTATTTCATATTTCATGGTGATATGGTGTTACACAGCCAGGCAGGCTTTGCACATCTCTAAAATCACAACAAAAATAATCTTTTATGATCAGTATTATATTTTCACAAAATTGTGCAGTAATTTATAGTGATGATAAAAGTTACTTCCACTGCCTTTTCTCAAAATAGGAGTTGGGGAGCAGCAAAACAGAAGACTATATAGTATATCAGACAAAAGTGGTTTTACAACTATTACAACTACATAACCAAGAAAGAGAGAGTTTTTCTTTTTCCTGTCTATCTGATAGCGTGCAACATTCTACATCTCATTACCCAAAAGAAATTAACAAATGTTTAAGTCATCTCTGTCTTGATAAAGCAACTAATAATCTTTTATTTAGACAACGACTTTTTGTTATTGAGGTGTTGTATGATAGTAGTATTATAAGAGTGCAATTTACATCTGATGGGGGCTTTTTACGAAGCTATTTTGTGTAACTGCAGAAATGTATAAATCACTGTTCAATGTGAAACAGTGTGAGAGGAACAATAAAAGGTTTGTGGTTAAACCAATAAATGTTAAACAAAGTAAAAGAAAAATGAGGCCAGCCTTTGAAAAACATTAAAGAAAAGTCAAAATGGATAAAAGTAGTGTGGCATATAAGACTTGAAAAAGGAACGAGGAAGGTTATTCAAGTATCTTGGCGTGTGATACCCTGAAGTACTTTCACCAAATGCTGATGTGTGGCTTTGTGAAACAATGACGGGAAAAGTGAAAGGATCGGAGGTGCCATCCTGTGTTGTAAACTAAAAGCATTTTTGAGTGGCACTCTGTTGCAAGGTCATGTAGTGTTTTATAAAGTTATAAAATAATTTTAACAAGGAAACTACAAAGCCAGCGCAGGCATAAATCATAAGAAAAAATTTTGGAGCCACAAAAACTGCAGGTTTCTTTTTGAGAGGCAATTCATGTCTTTGTAAAATACACACTGTGTCCAAACAACATGACAGTAGCTAATGAGTCTTTTTTTTTTTTTTTTTAACTCATACTCAGATCACAACTACAGCTGGCATCTCTAGACTTCTCTGATCGGTACACTTTGCAGCATGGTGTGGGGAGTTCCTGCTATTACACTGAACTTTGTTATACGCTGACAACATCATTCCAAGTGCGTTCTGCTTCATGTATGTTTCCCTATAAGAGGTAGAGTTGGAAGTTCCTGTCACCTCAAGATTTGACTAGATTTTGACTCAAAACAACACATTTAAAATTATGAAATGAAGACACTCAATTATTTGAATGAAATATATGATTTAAATATTGGGTTTTCATAATTTGAGAGGGATAGTAATACTAATCAAACATTTTTCCCCCTCACCTTATCCGTCATTCTTACCCATTTTTTTTTTGGGACAGCCCTAAACCTAACCCTTATCTTGACCCAGATGTGACTCTTGCCAATGGAAAAGCAAACTGCTTATTTTCTATGATGAACATGCCCGCCCAATGTTACAATATAAACAAATAAAAATTGTATCAATAAGCTTTAAGGTTGGTTTCATTTAACATTTCATAATCATTCATGAATCAGCATTGCGTATGAGACAAGTTTTACAGGATCATTTGACAGATCTATTGAAATGATGGAATGAATTGCTGGATCTAAAATAACTTCTATTAGTTCTACTATGTGGTTTTCCTCACAGATCTCATCAAATCAGCATTGCCACTGGAATAAAAGGTGATGAAATGAGTCTATCTCTCTCTCCCTCTCTCTCTCTCCATTATTCCATGAGGCTTGGAAAAGGGGGCCTGAAGGACAGCTGGCCATGGTGAACCTGCTGAGGGAAATTAAATGTACCTTCTACACCAATCAATATCCTGCTGTGCGGAGATGATAGACAGTTGTTGGGGTTAGAAATACAGTGTTTATATGCCATGAAGTTGTCTTCAGTGCTGAGGGTCATTATATACTTTGCTACTGCAAACTTAGGTTAAAATGCATTTCAGGATTGCTAAATCAGCCTTTATCTCATCTGCCTCTGGGTGACCTCAATAACTTAATGCATAAGAGAGATGTGTTTTTTTCATGAGCTAATGAATTTCATGATAATGCTGGGATTTAATTAATTTTCAGCAAGTATGTTGTAATTGAATCCAATTTATGACATGCCTTTATCGAGTTTTTCCAATCTTCTGTGTGAAAAATTCAGTAATTCTGGATCACAATGTTAACGTCCCTGAAACACCTCTTGCATTTGGCCACAGGCTTTCAGCCAAGCTGCACCACCTCTGACATGACAATTAAACAGCAATGGATTGTACAAACATTACTGATTCAAACTTGGGCAATCAAATGACATAAAATACTCTTTTTGATTTAACATAAAGCTACAATATCAACAGATACAGTTACACAGTGTGATTCCCCAGGGTGACCCCCTCTACATGGTACCTCCTCCCACCTTATGTACAAAAAGTGTCTGCAGGTTTCTGACTGATTTCAAAAATATATGTCTTATTTTCAATTTGTTTTTTTTTTCTTTTTTCTGATTTGCAGGTTGTTTTGCCATGGTAGAGTAGATAGTATGGAGTTAACTGCTAGTAGCACTTCCCATGTTTTTAAAATCTGACATATACATAATTATTTAAATTAGAACTGTTTTACAAAATTAAATCGCAGATCATACATCTACATTTTTTTCTTTGGGATTTGTTCCTAGGATCCTCTTGTTTTGTTTGTTTGTTTTTTGTTTTTTCCTTTTTTCCCTAATTAAATGTCGATCAACTTTTAATTTCATAACTTTCTTTAACACGCTTTTAAAACATGACACATATTTGAAAGTTTTGGGCTTTGTTCTCATCACTTGGTACATCCCATTGGCTGGTATGTCTGGGAACACTAGATAATAGATCTGGCCATCATGAAATGGAAATCTTCACCCTTAGGTCAAATATGAAGAGTGGTAATGCAGTTTCGCCTTCATGTAACATTGCAGGGAAATAAAATGACCAATCCTGTAAAAAGCAAGTGCCTGAACTATGTTATAAAATAAATATTGATACAACAGTGCAAGCTACCAGATCAATGCAATCGCTCACATTCATCTCCTGATGATGGTTAAGCCAACTTCCCCCTTAATCAGATACATTGTGAAAATTAACAGACTTCTGTGATGAAGGGTTCATAATACTGACTGTGTCTTACTTGTGGCAGTTTGGGTTTTAGACCTAAAACATTAGACCAATGCTCATGCTGTGTATAGTGTATTTCTGGAAGCACATATCTTTCAGAACAGCAAATAAAAGATCTATCAATCACTGAATCATTCATGGTTTTTGGATAGGCTGATATTCAGGATTTAAGTGCTCTGGTGGAAAATTAAAAAAATAATGATTCAAAATGTAATGCCTTGCATATAATATCATACTAATTTCATTATTTGGCTGATCTGTGGGTGTTCAGAGAAAAAAAAAAGATATTTCACCAGATTAAATTGTGTGCTTCCAATAATGTTCCACACTGCTTATCTACTCTTTAGTTAAATAGATAAGAATGTGTAGCCTGTTTTTTTTCTCATTTCTTCTTTGCAAAACAAATAAGCCCTCGCTCAGTGTTTTCTGTGGGCGGACCTGCGTACAATATGTGCATACATGTATGCTGAGTGGGAGCAGGGCCGCTGCTGGGGTTATGGCTCTCGCTCAGAACACCATCTTAATACTTCCTAACATATCTTTGTGAAACTATCACTTTCCAACTCTTGAGTCATCGATCTGTACACAGTATCTTTGTATCTGGCCAGTGGGTACATCCTGCCTTTTCTTTTCTCTTGTTTCTTCTCACCCTTATATTATTCACATTATACCCTAGCTTCCAGAAAATGTCAAGATGATGTTTAATGGATGGCCAATTTAATTGTTAGGTTTGCTTTTACTTTTTTTAAGAATTATTATCATTAATTATTCATTTGTTTCGTTATTCAACCATGGTGTGATGGTGTGTTCCTGATTAACACTGATGACTCCTTGTTGTGTTTACATGTCCTGTTTTATTTTGTGATCCACATCCCATTGTTATCTTGCTCGATCTACTTTCAACCTTCATGTCTTGACCAGTTAGTCAGTCAGTGCCTACTTCAAGTGTGTCTATCAGGTGAGTACAGACATGTTTTCTGAATGTCTTTTTGCACATTAGTCATCATGTTTTGTTTATGTCTGATCCATGTGCGTTTTTCTATTGTCACCTTATGTTTATTTTCTTTCCATTTTGTGGGTCTCATATAATTAACATCCTTTTTCTTTGTTCTTTGCTCTTGTTCTCCCCTTCTGATTCGTGTTCTTGTCCTACCCGTTTGTGAAAAAAAGTTCTGGAGAATAATGGCTTACATCTGTTCCATAACCGAGGTGCAAGTGCCAAGTGTTCCAGATACACCTAATATTTGACTGTGGTATTACCTCAGATGAACTCTTTTGAGCAAATAGCAGAAGCTATTTACTTTTTCGAAGTACCAGCTGAGTCCTTGTGGATGCAGCAATGACGGTGCACAGATGACTGGGTTGAAAAAGTGGGATAGCTTGAATTTTGCTTTCCTAAGATTCTTTCTGAAATCTCCGACACCCCAAAAAATTGCACTTTTGGTGTTTAAGTGTAAAATACCTGCCACTCCAAATTTTATTTTGAATTATGTATCAATTTTGTTACAACTGATAACATTAGTCCCCATTTCCCTGTGTCCAGCTCTCTAAAACACATGTGTCAAACTCAAGGCCCGCGGGCCAAATGTGGCCCACCACATCATTTTTTTTGACCTGTCAGAACATCTTAAAAGATTTGATTGTCTTGAAATAAATAAGTCAAAATAGTGCAATTCATGCTGATCACACTACCAGCAAAGTGATGGCATCCCTCGATTAGAGTGCAATGTATCCACATGAACGCAATTTTCAACAAATGGAATTGAGAGATACAAATGCTCCCTAAATGTCCAGGAAGAGAAAAGTTGATGCAGATGGAGGGCTGTTTCAAGAAAGATGGGCAGGCGAACACATGTCAGTGCTTCAAGGAGAAAAAACTTTTTGGGAAAATTCTATATCTGTCACACTTGTTCTTAGCAGCTCACAATTGTTGGTTGTACTTATTCTGTTATTCTTCCCCTCTAAATTGTGACAAAAAGGCTTTGAACAAAGTGAATCTCATAACTAGTGTTGGATGATATTTTTCTTTATTCAGTTGGATAGTTTGATCATTGATTGATGGAGTAATGTGAGTTTCTTAACCTGACAATATAAAAGGATTTATTTTGTAACAGAGCAACTAGTATACATATTCTTTTTTACATCTATGCAAATGCATATGTAACATTTTGGATTTGAATGAGAAATAAATTCAGAGTTATTACATTTTAAGGAGTAGTTACATTTATTTTACATTACATTTAGTTACATTTCTACTGTTCCTGTTACATGTGGCCCTTTGAGGGCAACCATTATGCTGATGTGGCCTCGGTGAAAATGAGTTTGACACGCCTGCTCTAAAAGAAGCACTGCAGTAGTAATATTGTACTTATAATCAAGGCTTTTGCAGTACTCTGAGTGATAAACAAAAATACTGAAAATATTCAAACTCCACAAATGGTTCTTTGCTGCCCCCAAATGGATAATTGTAAAATGACTTACCAATTCTACAACACTACTACATCACTTTAGGTCCAGTTTAGAGAGGAGGATTTTGCATAAACTAAAGTGAGGATGGAACAGCTTTTGTGAAAGAAGGAAATCTCCTGTCTACTCCATGTGGTGCATATAATTTACTCAGCAAAATGGGGAATGCTTGCTTTGGTTGGTTTGTTACTGATTATCTTGATTAGCTAGTCGAATCAGTATTGGTGCCAGAGATTTAATTAATTTAGCAAAGTTCCATTATCCTTCCACACTTAATATCACAGTGAAAAGTCTGTCTTTGCCTTATTCTATTACTAGTGTTTGTTTACATGTTTCAAGATTGAAGTCTCTTGAATGGTTTAACATTTGATATAATGGTTTTACAAGGTACATTTGGAATCTAGTTTTTCTCCAATCATTGTTCTGTCAATTTCATCAACTCAACTATTTAACATATTAAACTGAGCATCTTTCTGGAAAGACATAATGTGCATTATTCCGCAGGTCTACATTACCATCTGGTGGTAGTTTAGAGAACAACCAAGTGGAAATTAGGATTCAGTATTATCAGTAGTATCGTTTAAGTCGTGGCATTTATTTATTTATGTATTCATTCATTTATTTATTCAATCATTTATTTCAATGTGATCATCACACTGCAGTTAAGCAATTCCTGGGAAATGTTATGAGGCACAATATATATGGTAACAATAATACCAATAATTTAATAATTCATAATAACTCACGTTTCGCATTCCCACCTCACAGCTAGAAGGTTCCTCATTTGATTCCAACAAAGGTCTGAATTGACTCCCTGTTTCTAGTTGGCTTTTCTCCAGATTCTACAATTTCCTCCCACACTCCAAAAATCAAGACTGATTGAAGACTGAATTGTCATTAGTTGAGAGACAGTGAGAAGTTGTATGTCTCTCTATGTGGCCCAGTGATTGACAGATGACCAGTCCAGGGTGCCTCTCCCACCATCAGCCAATGTCAGCTGGAATCAACTCCAGCATCCCTGTGCAGAATGTAAAGAATGAATGAATGATGATGACACATATTGTGGCATTTTGGATTTAGTCTTACAGTCTTTCTTGACACTGTACTTTAATTGCAAATGTTTTAAAAACTACCCTACTTATTAGGTAACAGCCTGCCCTTTAATATTCTGCTTGTCACTGCCTACGAGACATGTGGATTCAGCCTCATATATAAGTTCTCATATTTCTTATTCACATATTAAGGCTCATACTCACTTATTCAACCGTATTTGCATTTTTAAGGTTTCCATGAATAAAATTTAAAGCTCACATGCCGTGGTAAATGGCTTTGTTCAAAGATACAGTTCCGAGAGTTTGTGTGTGTCTATTTGTGTTTACCAATGCAATATTATTAGCCACAATGCATGTAGAATTGGCTAATATTTTTTTATACATGTCTGTGCAGAATGACAATCACCCCTTACACACTGACAAAATGAAAGGCAGTGGTAAACATCTGGAGCAAAACATCTTGATTGGCCTTGAAACCGTAGCAAAAGTGTGTGTTTTTTTTTTGTTCTTACCTCCCCCAACAGTTGTTCGAGCAGGGGTGCTGTCCATGGTGCTGATCCTCTTTTCTTTCTGTTCTATTCTTTTCTTTTTACCACAAGGCAATTGTTTTGACCTACATGGCTAAGTTCCAAGACCCAACAGCAATCTTCGATGTTGATAAGAAAATAATCTATTTTCCCATCCTAACTGTTCTTTTGATATTAAATGACTGGTATTTGTTTCTTTCTCGACAAATTTTAAGTAGTTAGGGTGAACAGTCCAAAGCTATGGAAGGTATGGAAAAGAGATGAAGAAACACATTCAAGCAGGTTGGAGCGGCTGAAGAAAAGTATCAAGGGTAAAGTGTGATAAAAGAATTGTATGGTATACAATGGTTTACAAGATGGAGGTGAGACCATCGATGCTGTATGGTTTAGAGACAATGGCTTTGAGGAAGACGAGCTGGAGTTCGCAGAGGTTCTTTTGGCAGTGATGAGGATGGATAGGATTAGGAATGAGTCCATCAGAGGGACAGCACATGTTAGATGTTTTGGAGATGAGGTCAGAGAGGCAAGACTGATGTATGGTCATATACTGAGGAGGGATAGTGAATATATTAGTAGAAGGATGCTGAGGTCAAAACTACTAGGATGGGTGCCTAGAGGAAAACCAAAGAGAAGATTCACAGATAATTGGAATAGGATATGAAGTTAGTTGGTGGGAAAGAAGAGGATACAAAGAATAGAGTTAGATGGAGGAGGTTGATTCGCTGTAGCAACCCCTGAAGGGAGTGGCCAAAAGGAAAAGATGATTTTTTTTTTAGACGGATGTGCATCATCATGTGAATGGAAAGACTATCCACCAGTGAAAGAGGAAAACAGGGTGTAGTCTGAGCTAAGTATCTAGTCTTATCAGCTCAATTTGGTGACTGGATAAAACAAATGCAAACCTTGATATGTGTGGTTGTAATGAGGATAAGATCCTCAAATATATCACATACAGCTGTGTCTCTATTGATTGCAAATAACCAACTATTACTGGCACGGATGCAACATGAATCTTAGGATTGTTTAGCAGTTTTGCAATGCTCATATCTATTATGAACTTGGTGTGACTTCAACATGTGTTAATACAAACCTTTATAAATAGAAGAGGATTTACGAAAATTGAATCTATCTGTCTGTCTAGCTAGCTAGCTAGCTATCTATCCATCCATCCATCCATCCATCCATTCATCCAGGGGACCTTTCCGTGTGGAGTTGTATGTTCTCCCCTTGTCTGTGTGGGTTCCCTCCGGGTTCACTGGTTTCCTCTCACAGTCTAAAAACATACAGAGGGTTAATTGGAAAAATTGGGAAAAAGATGTGCCAGATGTGTGAATAAGAGAGTGAATTGTCTGTCTGTATATGTGTGATTGACTGGCGACCAGCCCAGGGTGAACCCATCTCTCACATGATGGCAGCTGGGATAGGCTCAAGCACCCCCCGCAAACCTGAGTAGGATAAGCAGTAGACAATGGAATATATACATATATACATATACACACAAACACACATACACATACATATATATACATGCATACATACACACATGTGTATGTGTGTGTGTATACATACATATATCGGGAGAGAGACATCCGTCTCTTTTATTCCTGTTGCAATGCTCATTTGAAAGTCCGCGTTTTCATGCCTTTCCATGCCATGATCAACTGAGAGTGTACAAATGAGACCATAGAAGCTGGGGAAACACATGGGACTCCAGGAGGATTTGGAAAAGATATCGGCTGCGAGGGCAAAGGGGTCCCAGTGGTGATGGGGTCATAGGGAGCAGAACGGCTCTAGCACAGGTCTTTGTCCAGCAGTGCGCAATCCTAGGAACAGATACAACAGATCCTGCCCAGATCCCTCAAGCCCCAAGGTCTCTGATAGAGGATCTTAGCTTGAAGAACACACAATACCACCCAGATAGGGTAAGAAGGGGAATCCTATTTCTCCTGGAATTATCACCTTTCTGTGGTGGACAAGTCTGTTCCAGTGATCCTGGGTACTGTGTTGTCTGAGGCATCAGCGCTATACAGGGTTTCTGAAGAAAAGGTGGCCCAAGGCGAGAATCCATACTAAGAAAAACCCTGATGATGGGCTACCACTACTCGCCCAGATGAGGAGAACCGAGGCACCCTCCTTGAGCCAGCTGGAGCCAGGCCTAGGAGAGGAGCTTTTTGGCAAGCACCTTGCTGGGCAAAAGTTCAGCCTTTGCCCTGTGGACTCACCACCTTAAGGCGAGACATCTGGTTTCGGAGCAATGTGTGAAGACCTACAAATGTCAGCCCTCACCAGGTAATGCATGTATATACTGTATACATAAAACTTGCATCCATCCATCCATTATCTATTGCTTATCCTGCACTTAGGGTCGCAGGGATGCCTATCCAACCATTATCTATCGCTTATCCTGCAATTAGGGTCGCAGGGATGCCTATCCAAGCTCTAACTGGGCGAGAGGTGGGCTACACCCTGGATCGGTCAGTTGATGACCAATTGATCAAAGAGCCACATATAGAGACAAACAACCATTCACTTATTCATTCACTCATTCTAGTTAATTCTAAATAATTTATTCAAATTAACCTTCTGCATATTTTTGGACTATTGGAGGAAACTGGAGGACCCAGAGAACCCCGCAGACATGGGGATAGCATACAAACTTAAGACAGAAAGGGTCTAGGACCAGGGTTCTTCATGCTGTGACGTGAAAGCACTAACCACTGCGCCACCGTGCCGCCCATAAAACCTGTAAGTATATATTTTTTTCTGCAAACAAATTTTTAGTTACATATCATGTAATTTCATACTACCAGAATCAAATGCTCTGGAACGTTAAGAAAGTTTTTTGTGTATACAAATGCAGTAAAAGTCACAAAAATAGAAAGGAATTCCTCATGTGCAAACATGTGTGGGCCAGTAATACATTATGTATGCGTCAAATTTCCACTTTAAATTGGAAATATATGGATTTTGAAGCCAACATTTAGGAGAATTGACCGCCAACAAAAGGATGTATACTACAAAAAGCAGACAGGTAGTTATATTTATTTTAGCAAGCAGTGTTGCTTTTTATATTCCTATAAGGAATCTTTACTGAAATATGTGTGCATAGTTTATAAGTCAAATGATAGTAAATCGTACTACGTTTATTAAATTCTTGTATGCTTGTCCTACAAACTTTAAAAATAGGGGTTAAGTGTGTCAGGATGTGACACCTGTAGTAATCTTACATCGTAGTTTGGTACCATGGTAGAGCGGTGGAAAATCATCATGGTTGTATAAACCAAAAAATATATATAAGTATTGTATTTTTGTTTTACTTAGGGCTAAAGCCTGCAAAGAAACTAATATGAATAATAATAAACCAAATTATGTATTTTTCAGATATCCAAATTTGTCCAAATCAATGGTAAAGATATGAATACTATAGTAATTCAGAGGCACCTTTTCAAAATTTATATAGAATAGGGGCTGTCATGAAGAACCACACAGCAGATATGGAAGAAAAGCAAACAGACTGAGAATCTCCCCATTATGATGTGGAATATCCTTGTCCAATTTTTACATAATTCTTTATTTTTCATTGGTATTTTATTTCCAGCTTTTAGAGTATGTTGATTGATCTATTTTTCACCTGTTTTACACAACGTCTTGCTGTTTATCAAGGACCTTTTTCCAGTTGTCATTCTGGCAAGTTTAGAAAAAAAGTCATATTGATGATTTTAAGCTTGAGGAAAATTACCAATAATGATGACAGTAAGTAGGCTAAAATAAATAGCTTAGCAAATAAACAAGCTTGTTCATCTAGAGATGTATGTCTCAAAATCTCTTTTCATTAAACAAATCCACAACACGTCAAACATCGACCTTGAGTCATATATATCAATGTATGATTTATCCATACACCTATACTTTTCTTTGCACACTTGTCCAAATTATCATTTAGACAGGCATTTGTTTTTTTCTGAAATGATAGCGTGTTAAACAGCTTAGATAGCTCTGTACTTGTCATGTAATAATTTTCTTCCCATACCAATTATTTAAAAACAATAAATTCAGGGTAGTGATCATATTCTCATATTCATCTTTTTATGTTTAAGTGTTCCTGATTATAGTTTGTTTTAAAATCGATATACGATCAGATTTCAGTAAGATTCAAAACTCTTGATATTTGGGTGAAATTAATAGGAACTGACAGGCAATATTTTGTAGCTACAGTGTGTGGCAGTTAATGTCAAGTGACTGATGGTTCCAGCTTTGAATTGAGTGCCTCTTTGGAGGAGGTTTGCATCACCTGTGACTTTATTGATGTCAAGCAGGTAAGTCATCACTGTGAAGAATTGATCCTCCAGCTAGCTTTTAGCGAGGTGGTAAATCATTGTATTGCCTAAATCCATTTTCATTCTTTTTTTTTTCTCACATTTGAGTTGCTACCCATTAACACTGCTAAGGTTTTTCCATTTTTGTAACATGCTATCATTAAAAGAGCGATTGGAAACAGGAAACACAAAACTCCTGACCAGCATTTTTTCTCCGGGATCAATACTCTGTTGTGAAAACTATGAACATGCAAATCTAACAAACTACCTGAGCCCAGATGCACTGACTGGAGAGAAAAAAAGGAAATGTCTTTCAGCTGTCTTTTAGACATGTGTTTTGTTTGGTAAAAATGGTGTGTAATACCAAATTAAATCTACATTTGATAGAGAAACAGAGTCTCAGAGGGTGTGTACTGCTCTTATTCCTCTGCATTGTCAGAAAACAATGAGACTGTTCCAAATGCGTAAACAAGACTAATCTAGATTAAATTATAACCAGACTTATATACATTATCAGAAACTTGATGCCTGGTTCAATTGCAGCTTGTTCTTCCTATGCCTGCGTGGGTTTTCTCTAGGTTCCTTGGTTTCCTCTCACAGTCCTAAGATATGCAGCAGGTTAATCAAAAACCTCAAAATTGTCCATTGGTATAAATAGGAATATGAATTGTTCTATGTCTCAATCATGGGCCCCAGGATTGACTGACGACTTGACCAGGGTGATCTCCAACTCTCGCCCAATGCCAGTTAGAACTCGCTCAAGCCCCACTGTGACCATGTGCGTGGGCTGAGCGGTATGGACAATGACTGAACAAATCAATTAATTATATATGAAATGACTGTGCCACTGTGCTACCATTTATATACATGAATAAATGAATAAATATATAATATCAAGTTGATCAACTCAATCAACAGAATATTGTTGAGGTGTTGCAATGAGGAGTGTGGCACAGTCAACTTGAACTATAATGTAAAGTTTAATGCGTTCAATAATATTTAAATTGTTGGGTTTTTTTTATATTTGTGATCTCGCCTGCGGTTTGCTGTAGAGCTGATTGAATCTGTACCATTCTCAGAATCATATAAGAAAGATCCACAGTTTGGTGTTTTTTTGATTGAAGTGTAAGATAAGCTAAGATAAGATAAAACTTTGTTGTTCCCCATTGGGGAAATTCTTTTGTCACAGCAGCGCAATAACAATATCAATAAATAAAGTAGGTGAAGAGTATCCCATTAATGAAATGCCACACCCAATGTGGGGGCTAATAACCTTTAAAAAAATAAAATAACAATGATATCATCATGTACAGTCATTCTTTTAGTAACTCACATATCTTCTTTGATATGTACATTTTGTTCTTGTCCTTTTTTACCGTATGTTGTGCGACTGCTGCCCTTGATCCTTCCAATTTTGAGATCAATAAAGTACAAACTACATATGTGTCTATCTATCTAGCGGTCTGTCTCATTACTGATTTTTATGGTGTTTTTAGCTGATTTTTAGGCATTTTAAATATTGTGTCATCTTAAACGCATTGCCCATGGTTTATACCAATAAAAACTGCAGTTCACGTACTGTCATCTATTGCCAACGAACGTGTCACACGAGGAGGAATGAAGGAGAGAGAGAGGTTACAATTTGTCATCCAAATGTTCAGAAAACTTGAGCCTGAACATTTAATTTGTTCTCTGTAAAACTAGTAATATAAGGATTCATAACTTCCGGGGGGATATAATAAGAGAAGAGAGTGAAAGTTGATGCTGTATTTTGAAAGGGGTCGGCGCTGCTCTGCAGGACCCGGGCTTTGAGGAAGCTCACCCGCCCGGCAGACGGAGGGGGAGTTGACGGCGAGCGCTTCTGGCGGCGAGCGTAGCCCGAGACGGACACCGAAACACCACCTTCCCGGCGTTCCCACCACCGCAGCGATGTTCCCGCACTGCGTGTAGCGCTCGTTTCGCTTCGTTATTCGGGTGAGTTTTTGCGTGGAGCGACGTGTTTTCTCGGTCTTGAATTTGTGGCTACGATTGGTCACCGAGGCTCGATACAAAGGCTTTCTCTGCCGGAGAAAATGCCGGGGCTGCAGCAGCCGGGAGGCCCGCTTGTGTCTTTCAAGTCACCGACTAGCCTCGGTTATCCCTCCGCGATGTCTCCACACCGCCACGCTTATTCTATGCCCCTCTGAAAAACCAACGATAATCGCGGGTTTTAAAATCAACTCTTGTGGCCGCGAGTCACGTTTGGGGATTTGTTTAAGACGATAAATAAGCGTGGCTTTTGACAACCGCGGTGGGTAACTGTTACCTAGAAACATGGTTGCTCTGCGGAGTCTCCTAGCGGCGCACGCCGGCTGTCCGTGCGCTCCGCGCCGCTAGAGGCTCGCGGGGACAGCCGGTGTTGCTCCGTAGCAAACAGGGAAGCGTCCCTACTCGCTTTCGTTATGTAATATTGAATTCGCCAGCACAGCGATGCGGGAATGTACTTCGAAACTTTTCCATGCGGCACACAGTATGTAATTCAAAGTTATTCCATCTCGATATGTGGGCTTTTTTCGCGGTGTTTGTGTGCAGGGCGTCTTTGGCCACCCACCGTCGCTAGTTGCTTTCTGACAGTTTCGGCAGATCAGAAAACGCCGAGCATGAGGCTTCGGATTTGGCTGGGTTTCCAGTTCTATTCGGTTCTATTCGGGCTGTTAAATTCCCCCTCCCCACATCGGCAAGCTGCTTACTGGTTGGTGTGTGGGGGTTGTGTTTTTACCCATCGGTGGTTCTTGCGGGGCGAGTCTTTGACGGGGTTGATGTCCTTTAGGAAGCGTGTTCGTGGGGGCTCAACGCTGGCTGTGGCACGCAGGGCTGGCCGGTAGGGTGACTCACTTTACAGGTTCAGGCATCCTGGCATCCAGCATTACCTTGCCATGCAATAGCCAGCGAGCAAAAAACGTGTCACAAGTAACATTAAAGTGCGACAAAAAAATATATATATATCAGCCTTCATCCACATTTGCACAACATGGCTGTGTGAGATTGATAAAAATGAATATAACGTCATGCAAAACGGCTGGTTTTCTATTTCGATATATATACAATGTTGTGCAGCTGATCAGTGGTCGAGGTGAAGACGTCCAAAAAAAATTGTCGAAAAGACTCAAAATATATAATATGGCAGTTTAGCCGATATTTAGCTAGTACACAAGTGATTCAAACAGGCCCCGAGATCAAATGCCAAGTTCACTGTTCCACTGTAAAGTTCTGCAGAAACACTTTTTGGAGGCCATTTTCTGGCTAGGCTGATGGACTGCAGTCATTTTGTAAAATTAGCCTCAGTAAAACAAAATGCTTTCTACAAACGTGCAACAGATTTCAGAACATCTGGTACAATTGAAATTAAAGTCCAAGCCAGCTGCACGGTGGATAATTCACCTCGCTGGGAAGCCATGTCTGGAGCAATGGTGATCTCCCCTCTGCTCTTGGCTGCTTCCCGGCATCCAGCCTGGAGCAACTTACTCTAAGGCAATGTGAAGCAGTAAGATCCAGGCAATGGGCGCTGTCCCCACAGTGACCACATATTTCTGTTGTAGGATTGCTTAGAATATCACTTATTGTTTTAACTGCCATGTAGTAAATATGCATTTTACACAGGATCTGCGGTCTCTGGTCCGTCAGTGCTCGTTGGGGTTGCAGTCTTCAACTACTCAGCTGCAATGTGGGCTTGTAAGGTATCACTGGGGACTTCGTGCCACAACAGATGTTCTCAATTTTATTTAGCTATTTATATAGTTATTGTCTCGACCACCAAAATCACTCTGGATGGTTGCGCAGACACCTCTCTCTAGAATTTAAACTGATTCAATTATTCTAATCCTGCATCACTGATTTTCCCCCCAACATTTGTACTTAGATTACACTTCTATTGTCAATTAGTGGTTTTCTGGCAATTAGCAGTATAATTTTTTTTTTCAACCAGAAATTCAATTGGTAATTTTTTAGTCACTTCTTTTTTTTCCGAATTACATTCATGCGATGTATTTCAAATAACAGGAAAGCCCTGGAGTAAATTGGCATGAAGTTATGTTTGAAGTTGAATACAGGGGAGTTACCAGAACATTTCCACAAATGTCAGGACTTTGAAAGTGAAATACCTTTGAGATATAATCATTAAAAAAGATGTCTGACTATGTTTAAAATTCTAAGCAGTAATACTGATTTCAGATGTAATGGTTTTAAAATATTCTGAGAGGTTTTTAAATCTCTTTTGGAAGAGGAGCACCTGCATGACTCTTGTTTTATTAAAATTCATACTTAAATTTAATTGGGGCTAGAGTTGGGGCCCCATTGAAATTATTTTGTCCTTGGCCATACTGGATGTCAGCCCTGCTAACAGCTCAGTTATATTTCATGATTCAGTCTTGATTCATAAAGTTCCAAAAATCTTGTTAACTGACAATATAATTTTTTTTACTTTGGATAAAAGGTCCCTATGGTATCAAGAGTAATTTGATAGGTTTCTGCTTAATGTAGAACACCAGGGACAAATGGTCAAACTGAATTTTTCCCCAAAAAGAGGTATACTAAGAACTACTTTATTTTCAGTTGAATTGTGAAATCATAATTTTAGAAATACACAACTGTGATGCTGTATCCTGGCTGCTGCTCCCTAAGAACTTCAAGACGTCCCGCGATGTTCTTGCTGTCATCTGATGGCCATTCTGTCAAACTGCAGCGTTCACGCTTCATGTTTTTCACCTCCTTGCACTTTTATTTAGATTCTGACCAGCGTTGTGGTCCTGTTTTTGGTGTGCAGCTAAAAAAACTCTGGACATTAGGGATGCAGAATCGTTGGGAAATTAGACTTGAAGAAACCAAATCTGATTTAGGCTGTCAAAAGTCCCTTCATTGACTAGTGCCTGAGAGCCAACTTCTGCAAAACAATCCGCTTTGTGAAGCCTTCCTAAACATAACCCAATTTTTAATTTTTTGGGACTTACCGCAGCAACCATTCTGTATAAACAGTGGACATATTCATTATATTCCACTGGATGGCAGTAGAATTCAGATGGCCAATACCCACTATGTGATTTTGTCACATTTAGATTTACCCAAGTGAAGAAAATAAGGGTTGTAAATGCAGGATTGCACCTTTTCCATGGAAGAAAATTATTTTTTCTCTAACAAAAAGAGAAATATTCGTCATCATGTTTTTGTGGCTTTAGTGGGTAATTGTGTGGCACTGGTAGTAGCTGGCTGTTAGAACCATTGTTAGATTTACTTTCATGTCGTGGGGTTCATCCATATTTCATTTCAAAATCCAACTTCAACTTTCGTTAATGGATATACAGATATTTGCTACGTAGACTTTACTCAAATCTTACAAAATGTGGATCAAATCAAAGGATGCGTTTAATGGGTGCCTTTAATTTTTGACTAATAACCTTATAGAATTGCATTCACAAGTCATATGACAGTGGCCAGTTTCATTGTTTCTCTTTTCCTTCTAGATTGAAAATGTGACTGCAATCAGAGGCCGTTGCACTCCAACAGTCAAGGACCTCACCCCACTTCACTAGAATGTACTTGATGAATGTACCGCCTGTCGCAGCGACTCAGACAGAATGGAGAACATGTGGCCCTCCTGTAGGCTATAGCCTTCCAATCTGCTTCAATGACTCTGACACTGAGTTGTCCATCAGAGGTTCACCGATCACAAACAAGGTCCAGATGATCATAGAAAGCCTCAGAAGCACCCAGTCCTCACTCGAGATGGGCGATGAGATCAAGGGAAATGTGCTTTCAGGACAGGAAGTTCATCCCCAACTCTGCAAGGTTGCAGTGGGTTCATTTGTTGGAGGCAAGTCCAAAATCAAAACCCCCTCTGAAAACCAACAGGCACGTGTTTCCTCAATCAAACAAGAGAGTAGTGGTTCAGACAGCGATGATTCTGTGGACAGAGGAATTGAAGAAGCAATACTTGAATACCTAAAGGAAAAGGATGACCACAAACGCAAAGCAGAACCATGTGCCACTTTTTTCCAGTCATCGAAAATTCCCAAGAAAAGCCTACCTATTCCTGATATTCCCAAGCTGAGACCTGACAGTAATGCAGTTTCTATGGCAAGCAACCAATTGCCAAAAAGTGCCAAAGCTGAGATTTCCACCACACGAACTGCCATACCTTTAAAGAAATATATCAGAAACAAGGCCTTGTTGCACGATAGCCCAGTAAGGAGCTATGAGTCAAATATAACAGCCAAAAGTTTATTATTGCCTGATCATCCTTCAAAAACAAACAGCCTTTTCAACCCTGTGAGGTGCCATGGTAAGGGAGATGACTCAAATTACTCTAGCAGTGACGATGGCATTGAGGAGGCCATTCAAAGATACCAATTGGAGAAAAAGGTGAATCAGAATACAGTGCAATCTTATAAGCCTCATATGTCAGTAAATGAATCCGACTCTTCAAGTGATGATGGCATTGAAGAAGCGATTCGCACCTACCAGCTTGAGCAACTTAAAGAGAAGAATTCTATGAAACCATTTATGCACAAGAAAAAAAGTAAGCCCTTAATAAATGCTTACGGAAGTACAAGTTCTGAAAATATGAAGAAACACAAATTGAGACCGAAAAAAAGCAGGACAGAGAAAGAAATTAAATCTGTTCTACCTCCTCAATCTCTTCTCTTGCCTAAGAACATAACTGCTCACAACCAGAGAGGTAAGGGGAATGGATTACTGTCTTTCCAAGCTGATTGTTTTAAAGAGCAGCCTGTACTTACCCCTCCTAAAGTTAATACAACTGCAGAGCTTATGTGTGCTGAAGCAATACTGGACATCTCAAAAACAGTGATGCCCGGAGCTTTCCATCATACGACTGGCCTGAGCAGCTGTATCCCCACTGAATCTGTCTTGCAATCCACTCCCGATGCTGAAAGCGATGACAGTTCTGTTGATAGCGAAGATGGGATTGAACAGGAAATAATGAAATTTCTTGAGCAGAAGGCCAAAATGCACCATCAGCCACCCAGCTCTGCTGTGTCTCAACAGCCACATTGTATGAATGAATCAGAGAAAATGAAAACTAAACAAGTTAGTACCCCTAAGAACAGATTGTCCCTCACACTCAGGAGAAAACAGAGAGATGAGAAAAGCAGCAATTGCAGTGTGTCAGAAATGGATAAAAATATTGAGGATGCATCTCTGAAACCTTTAAATGAGCAAATAGAAGAATTAAGTCCCTTGCCATTTTCCCAGAAAAGCCAAACACAGCCAATTGTTGGATTGGACAAGACAGAGCACAGTGAGGACAAAAGCAGCTCCCTTGACAGTGATGAGGACCTAGACACCGCTATAAAAGACCTACTCAAGACAAAAAAGAAGTTAAAGAGAAGGACAAGGGACTTAAAGCACAACTCAAAGAAGGGCCTCAAGGAGGAAGAATTGCTCCCTGCTAACGCGTTACATGCCAAAAAGATTAAAATGGATCCATCATCTAGGCAAAGCTCTTTGAAAAAGGTTCACAAAAGTAAAAATGACTTAAAAGATAGACCTCAACTGGTGAGAAAAAACATCTCAAAAAATAAACAGATTGATAAGAGCAAAGTGCACAATCTACAGGACAGGGTAACCGAGAAGCTGAAAGGAAATGGTTGTCAAGAAACCCCATTGCTGTTTAGTTCTTCTCTTCAGACAAAGGAGGATAGCAGCTCAGTCGACAGCGATGATAGCATTGAGCAAGAGATCAGAAAGTTTCTTGCTGAAAAGGCAGAAAAGGTTTCCACTGCAGAGAAAGATAAAGATGGAGCACGGTCAAGGAATGACCCTATTGTGTGTTCTACTCCACTTCAAGAAAGTGACATTAAACAGGAAAATCAGCTGGCTGAAATTCCAAGAATTTGTGTCACTCCTCTTTCTGGAAGCACTTCTCTATATAGTCCCCTGATTAAACCGCCTGCAGGAGGCCCCCTGCCTCCAACACTACCTTGTTTGCTGCCAAGTCCAGTCTCAGTCAGTGCACACTCAAGTCCCTTCGGCCAGTCCTCCTGCCGTAGCCTTTTGGAGCCAGCAGACGGGGCAGGGGCTATGAGATCTGAGCAAACAAGGCCTGCTGTGGGAACAGATGACTCTCGGGATGCCACCTCTCAAATGGAGAGGGTTCGACCAGTTTTGACTCCCACTGCAGATCATGCACGCTCTGAGTCTTTAAAGTGGCGGCAAAGCCTGGGTCTCCTCAGTGGGGAAACTAGGAATATCAACAGAATTCCATTTCTAATATCCTCATCTAAAAACAGTGAGACTCAGGACTCAAGAGGCTGTAACCTTAAATGGCAGATTCCAGTGTCCAATTGGTCCCCTGCAAGATCCAGCAGGGTACCTACCGCCTGCTCTGCCGAGAAATCTGTACATACACCAATAGCATCCCCTATTCCAAATCTTTTGTCCACTGCCAGGCACCACCAAGGGATGTCTTTTCCTCGAAGCATCCTGCCTGGCCACAGGTCACAGTGTCCAATAGAAGAAACAGAGAGCATGGTGCATATGCTTAAAGACAAGAGTGTATTTGTTGAACTGGAATCTGATAGAACCAACCATGTTCAGGTTCGAAGCAGGGAAAGGATTGAGGGAACGGAGAGAGCAGAATTGCCAACGAATATCAAAAGAGAAAATGAAAGCATGAAGATAAGTGATAACCAAGTACATGCAGATGAAGCTGAGGAAGACCTTATTGATGAGGAAGATTGTGAGTTAGGCAGTGAGAAAAAGCCAGAGAGAAAGCAGGGCTTCTCCAATGAATAAGTATGTCTTTGGTCACTTGTCCCACAGCATCATAATCCAAGTTTTCTGAGTTAATTACTTGATTGTGCCCTGTTAATTAATGTTATGTAGGTTATTATCAAAATCAACCAATAATAGGCTATAGGGGAATGTTTGTCAAAAGAAAACAAAACAGTCATTTTTATCTGTTTGTACATTTATATAGCTATGTAACACAAGTGTACCATCTTGAATCTTTTATGAGCTTTTGGATACATCTATATCACAGAATCTGTTCATGCATTACTTTGCCTTTTTGGTCCAAAATGCAAACTGGCTTAAGTAGTTATGGCCATCTAATGCTGAATATGGAATGGTACATTGTCCAATCTATCTTTCAGAATTCATGTAAAAAGAAGCAATGACAAAGAAAGTTAACCTTCCAGTGCAGCAAGAGGTGAAGTCCAAAAGCATAAAACGAGGATGGACCTTATTTGCGTGCTAGTGGGACCACGCAAATGAAAGTTGTTAGTCAGACAACAATATGCAGTTATGATATAATTCCTGGAATGGTTGACCATACGAGGAAGTCAAAGAACTTTTTATGTGCAAAAGTGATGACATGTTTACTGCTGATGCAACTAAGAAGTTGCAGAGACTGCCATCTTCTGGGATGTTTCTGTCTAAAGTACTTGGGCCAGAATAAAACAATTTGAGCAACAGAAATTTTATAGTTTTCTCTAATTGATACAATGTCTCCAGGCATTTCTTATAAATTTCTCACACTTTCAAGCTTCAAACTGCAAGTAGAACTGCAACATCAAGTAGAAACACCTTATGTACACCATGTATGTTGTAATATTAAAGGTAGGTCATGATACAGATTGCCTCTCAGCAGCACTGACCAGTGAACTGTCCAGCATTTTCAAGCTTGACAGGGTGACAGAAATTATATGTTGTGTTCTTTAGACAATTAATAATTTTATGCAAAACACATACAACTGACCATAATACATGAAGCCCCTGCAGAAAAGCAGAACAAGCAAACGTCTTGGATTTTGGTCTAATCACCTGAGCAGATAATTTCATTCCATCTTTGTTATGCTTAGTTTCTGAACTTTATATTTTGCCTAAGTAGATTTTAGGAAATAGTCTTTGACTCAACACAGTCATACATTGGCTATTGGCCTTCTTTACTTTCTCAGAATTCATCCTAACCTGGGGCTTTTGCAACTTTAAATAATGTCTAAAATGCTTATCTAACTTTTGCACATAAAGAGGATTAAAAAAAAGAGCCAGGGGGAACTCCTGAACAGATTACGATTTTGAATCTAAATATGAATCATTTTGCTGCAATTTTTGAAATGCTCTTCGGCAAGCAGACTTGTATCATTTTACAACGATTATGGAGACATGAATATAAAGCATCATTCTGAGCATCACTTCATTCGCACACACTCAGCAAATCAAGTTAAAGCAGCTGATTGACAACTTTGACAGACTATCACTCAAATGTTGCTCCAGATTCCAAATAAGCCACTCACTTATTCCTCTTTGTCTCTGTTATACTATAATTAATATCCGTGTGTTTATTTCTCTGTCAAGTACGGTTTCTTGAATTTCCTATGTAAAAAAAAAAAAAAAAAAAAAAAAAGTCTATTTATTTTTGTTTATTGGGGATTTAAAAAAAAAAAGTTACTGAACATGCTGTGCATTGCCAGGTTTTGTAAATATTTTGTAATGAGTGTTTTCTTTTTCTTCTTTTACTATTTCAAATAAAATCCTTTTTGCTGTGTCTTTTAATTGCATCTGTGTAATAAAGAGTGGAACCCAAGCAGCAAAAGTGGGTTTTTTTCCTTATTAATAAAGTGATCATTTTTAATTTAAAATGTCTTATGGCAATGAAAACTGCACTGTTTTTTTTTTAAATATAAGGGCCACCTTCCGATAAAATTATGTTTTGAATCATTGAAGCAATTTTTGAAAACTGCGGATGATGTGCGTCTTCTGCCTTGCTCTGGTCTTTGTCCTCAGCCATTGATCCTGGCATCATCATCTTCAAGCTTTGCAAAGATCCCAGAGCAGAGAGAAGCGAAAGTTCAGCAGAAAATGCATGGATATTAAATCCATGAAGGAATATTCTTGAGACACCTTTCAACTTCATTCAAGTTTACCATTTCCACCACTGCAATGATGTTCTTTTTAAGAATATTTAACAGTATTATACAACACCCTCAGATCATGACCACTTTGGTCCTGAAACCTTGCTGGATAGTTGAAGCTGAAATCGAAGATCACACTGCAAACCATATTGCCAGGTAAAATTCACATTAGAAATGGTAAGTATCTTCACTGAGGGAAGAAGGAACAGCACTAAAGGCATCTGGATGAAAGAGTTACCTCTACTCTCCTGTAACCCAACTTTGACTTCATAAAAGATAGAGGATAGAAAAATGTTTCATCAAAAACCTGCCACCAACAATATACATAGATTCTATTTGTGTGTGTTTATATATATACATATGTGTGTATGTATATATATATATATATATATATATATATATATATATATATATATATATATATATATATAATTTTATTTATTTATTTTTTTAAATATATATATTTGCTTCTTGTTGAAGGCTCCTTAGTTTCAACAGGGTCATCATATAAGGTTCTGTTTGCAGACTCCCTGTAATATGGCAAGTTAGAAAGGAGACTGAAACTTTTGGGGGGGCACCATAAATGGGGTCAGGAGGAGGAGGGTGATCTGCTGTGGCGACTCATGAAGGGAGCAGCTGAAAGAAAAGAAGAATATGGTCAGTTACATTAAATAAGTAAGGAAAAGAAAACACATTTTTGGATGGGCAGGCACATACAGTAGACTGAAATAGAATCTGTCATCGGACTACAGCAGGGGTGTCCAACTCAAAATTTTGTCACTGAGGGCCACATACAGAAAAATATACAAGGGTCTTGGCCACTTACTAGATGTGAGGTATATAGTCTCACCTCTAGTGTATTAATGTTAGAAAAATTGATTAAAAGTTTGATATATATATAAAAGATATGCTATATTATTGAATGTGTTTACAGAAAAAAAGCTTTCCATATATGGATTTTTATTGATTTATTCAGAAAAAGGGTTGGGAGCTCATTCTCAGAAAAGCAGCCTCAGATTTCTTCTTTCCCTAATGGCATTCAATAGAAACTGTTGAGAACCCTTAAAGACTATGGTGGCCTCACAGCACGAAGGCCCCTGGTTTGATTCTGACTAGGGGACCTTTCTCTGTGGAGTTTGCGCAGGTCTCTCTGTGTCTGCGTGGGTTTACTCCGGTTTCCTCCCACGGTCCAAAAACATGCAGCAGGTTAATTGGGAAAAAAGTTGGGAAAATTTCTCAACTGACTGAGTGAGTGAATGGTTGTTTGTCCATATATGTAGCCCTGCAATTGACTGGCACCCAGTCCAGGTTGTACCCTGGACTCTTGCCCAATGACAGCTGGGATAGGCTCCAGCATCCCCCACGACCCTGAGTTCAGGATAAGCAGCAGATGATGGATAGGTTTAAAAACTTGGGGGCACATAAATTTGGTAATTTATTCTGGTGAGTACTAGCTGCCCTCGGTATTTAAATCAGTCAAGGAGCTTACAATCGAACTACGATGGCTGATCCGATGCCACTTGTGTTAAAAATCTGGCGATATGATCATGATCATGAGTGATCTAATGATTGAATCTGCCTTCCACTAAGGAAGTTGAGATCAGCTGATTTTGCATCGTGTGTGTGCTGTGCACAGGGATGTGAACTTGTGAGTGCACAATAAAAATGCATGAAAGAAAGTGGTGGGCAAACGCAGGGTCGTGAAAGAACTGATGACGTTACATAGTATTGATTTTGTCGATACGTTGCACAAATGTGTTTCTGGACATTCTGTTGTTGAGGTCCTGTTCTTTTTCCTGGCAAAGCAGTGTAGGATGCGTAAGTCTAATGTTTGGTTTCGTATTGTCGTCGTACATTACACTCTACCATCAGTGTCATAGTTGCGTTGCAATTCACTGTCATCAGTTCACTGCATAGCATATAAGAGTCTGAAATAAATATGAAGGTACTTAGAGTCAACATAAATATGGATACCATCAGACTGAGAGAGTTCAAACAAGACACGATAGGTAGAGGCCAAGTTAGAGTTGATTTTATTATGGTTGCAAATGGCAGCTGGGATAGGTTCCAGCGTTGCCATGACACTAAGTGGAGGATAAGCGGTAGATAATGAATGAATGATTGGAATGAGTTGAAGAGACGAGAATTGCTGATGAAGCAATGAATAATGACTAAAGTCAATCAGAGGGTGGCGCTAATGTAATACAATTGAGAACAACTCCGTAGAAGAAGAACCTAACGCGCCTGCGCAGTGTCCTGACCTTCTGAGCAAGCATGTCGGCCCGGTCCTTAATTAGAGGTACTTGCATTACACATCTACTTTAACATTCTCAATGATATCGAATCGTGACGTGCTTAATGCTGTGTTTAAGAATTTGATACACTTCGAAACGCTGGTATGGTTGTACATGTCCATTTTTTTAAATGTATTTTATAAGTTAAAGACATCATAGGCGAACAGCTAACGTTGTTAAGCTAACTTTAGCTGAGAGGTTTGTGACCTGTATATTATCGTGATACTTAGGAATATTGGGTCTCGGGCCCTCCTGGGTTACTACGATGGGATACTGCCGTGGTGGACCCCACTATTCCACGGCGCCGTCCATCGTGTCTCTTCAGCCGCAAACCGACCATGATTCAGGTGAGATCAGAAGCAGGTGTGTATCAGACAAGCCGCTCGGCGGTGCTTGGTCCACAGTTGACGAGTGTAGTTTTTCTTACATGCAGAACGAATATTAAACCAGTCACTTGAGAAGCCGGACTTCTTCCACGTATCAGAGCTGTTTACCTTGAAAGATCTGTTTGACGCCAGGGTGCATCTTGGACATAAAATGGGATGCAGACACAGGTTGGTGTGATTTCCAGCATTCTGTACTTTAAGTTTAACTAAGCTGTATTCTGTTCCATGTATGAGATGCTGACCTTTGAACTCCAAATAATAAATTGAATGATGCACATGTAGACAATAATAATGCATTATCCAAGCCATTTGATGGGCAGTTTTTCAGTGAATCATTAGAAAGTTAGATCTAAAGTTTGAATAAATTATAAAATACATGTTTTAGTTTATTGAGAAATTAAATCTAAACCCTTCCAATCAAGCTATGAAGAAGTTGATCAGTTGACTAACACACAATGCTTATCAAACTTAATTTTTTTAAGCCAGATGAAAGATGTTGTTATGGGGCAGGCACATGTATTACAGACAACAAAGTACTCCCACAATTGCTTACACCATGAATGAATGTATGAATGATTAAGAAATCAGTTTATTTTCATGTATCTTGAGATTCTTAAGCCTAGTTTGCTTTTTGTTAGGCTGATGGCGCCTTATCTCTATGGCTGCCGTTTGGAACAAGATATAATTGATCTGGATCAGACTGTGGAGCATCTTCAGCAAGCCCTCAACTTCACCGCCCATATAGCATACCGTGGTGGCATAATACTGTTTGTGAGCCGCCGGCGTCAATTCTGCCATCTGGTGGAAAACACTGCTAAGGACTGTGGGGAGTATGCCCATACACGCTACTGGCAAGGCGGCCTCCTCACCAATGCCCCCATCCAGTATGGCTCAGGAGTCCGCTTACCTGACCTCATCGTTTTCCTATCAACACTCAACAATGTCTTCCAGCAGCACGTAGGAATAAGAGATGCAGCCAAGATGAACATACCAACTGTGGGGGTGGTTGATTCAAACTGCAACCCCAGCCTGGTGACATACCCGGTACCTGGGAATGATGATACTCCAGCTGCTATGGAGTTATACTGTCGGTTATTCAAGATGACCATAAACCGCGCCAAGGACAAAAGGAAACAGATGGAGCTGTTGCATGGATTGATGTCCCATTCATCGCCAAGTTCATGATTAAAACATTTTTTAAAAGAGGACAATGAGAACACATTGTGAAGAGTTAAGACTGCTGCTTTTGTCCATCAAGCATCCAGTTTTTGGAAGATCTGATGTTACTGGGTCCCAGATAGATTGTCTGCAGTTCCACCTTTTAGTGTATAAATTGTTCAGCATTTACTCATAAATGTTTTTTGTACTGTGTACTTTAATAATGCATCAGGTTACATCAGCTGTAATCGACAGCTGAATATGGACTGTTAATGCCTGACTTTTGCCATAGTAATTTGTATGGTGCAGCTGGAAACTTGTCCATATGCTCTACAATATTACAAATAAATATGATATCCGATATGCAATTGGTTCTTTCTCTTTTTTTTTTTAATGCAGTCTGCAGATACTGCATGCATGGTTAGTATTGCATCTCAAATTGAGTACTTTTACATTGGGAAGTGGCTTTTGAGCGCACTTGCTAGGTAAAATTATCGAGTAGCTGTTCAGTGGATAATGTTCTATAAAGAACAAATTAGAATTTCAACACTGGGTATTACACTGCCTTTAACAGTCTTAATGGAAGAATTGATCATTGGTACTTTGGTATATCTATGTGCAAAATATTAGACCAAAAATATTTTCAAGGAAAAGGGATAATAAAGCCAGATCTTACCCACAAATTTAAAGATTGACAACCAGTACTAATGGATATTAACATCTTAGTTGTATTTGTCAGAAAAAGTAGCCCACCAGATTTTAATGCATGTCTTAAAAAAGGAAATTAAAGTAGCTTTCAGAGCTCTGCATACTTCTTGGGAAACATTTTAGTTTCGGATTGGAATGGAAGCAGTTTGATTTTAGCTGCCTCTCCAACACGGTGTGATTCAAAATAGAGGAGGGTCCTAGCTGGACAAAATAATACTGAGAACATTTGGGGAATGGGATATTTAAGACTACACATTAATGCCAGTGATGAGTCATTGTTTGTTTCAGAATTCAATTTTAAACTTTACTCTCAGGCAGTCTCATTTTTAAACAATATCTTTCACCTTGATGCTTTTTGAGCAATCAGAGACAAAAATTAGGATGCAGGGAAAGTAGATTTTATGAAGGTGAGTGGAGAGATGTTGGAACGTCTAAGCTGTCTTTTTTTTATTTAGGCAGGCACTGACTTTTAATAGTTTACACTGGGGGAAGGGTGGCAAGACTTGGCCCCACCCCCAATGTTCACGCCATGGTTACAGCCTTGGTTACAGAATCTGATGATACTGGGATGTGGATGAAAGAATCCAAAGCTTAGCAACAGTTGCTATGTGAGAGGCTGCTGCCTAGGGACAGGATTTACTGGCTGGTCATCTGTGAATTCTTTCATTAATTTCAAGTTCCTTGATAATGACACCAGATATATGAATCTCTTGAAGTCAGCATCAAAGTGACAAGGAAGCCTCACTGCAATTCCTTTTATTTTTACTTAAATCCCCTTCCCTCACCTGTATTTTATTATTAGCAAGGCAAGATTTTTGATGGCATACTTTCCGAAGACATTATATAATTACAACTTGGGAATATGGGCTGTGCTTTAAAACAGGATTTAATACTAATCGTGAGTATTTGCTTGGGATTTGGACCAAATGTTCAGGGTTAACCACAGTACCCCCATGCAATTTTTGTGCCAGGGCTCCTCCAACAGGAGATACCTGGGATCCTATTCAAAGGGTAACCTAGATAACTCCTCTTTTGGTTCTCATACTGAGGATCGAAATGGTGAGATTTAGAGCTAAAATAAACTGATAATGTAATGGTTATCTTTATTACTAGGAATCCCAGAGACCACATAACCAGAGACATGTCTCCAATGACAGAATCTGAGTTAATATGCAAAAGGTATGGTTCATTTTTGATCAATTAATCAACTGTTTAATTGGAATTGAGTTTTAGGTTATTTTCTTGCCTGATATAGACACAGACATAGACACTGCAGCAAGAAAAATGATGATCTGATTGAAACTGTTTACGAATGGTTCGGGTAACATTTAATCATGTCAGATCGTCTTACAACTTGAAGTCAGTTCAGTTGTATGTGAATACATTGTCAGCCAGATAAATGGCAGGAGGGACATTTCATTGTTGCTTAATTGTATTATTCCAACCATCATCTGTTTCTGTGTTCTGAACACCGGTAAGGAAAAAAACGTCTTCATATTTACAATTACAGAAAAGCTTTGCACATCACATGTTGAATTCATCTGGAAACCAAAGTTAAACTCTGTCCATCTCCTTTATTGAAATATATAGACCGTGTCCATTATTATCTAAACTGATAAATGTGCTTCTCAAAAGAGTAGTGTTGCTACAAAAAATTGTCGATGCTTTCATCAGGTTCAGAGAGAATACTCAGTTTGATATTCGTGAATAATTTCTGTTCTCTGCAGTCATTGTAAAAATGGACATACATACCATAATTGTATCAGACACTTTGCGATGATATTTTTTAAACAATTCACTTGCTCCACATACTGTATGTACAGTTTGGGTTATGTAAATGGTTCTCAAGAGTACTGTGTGTCAGAAATTTTGTTCCACAGCAAAGTCTTAAGGTTGTTCAGTACTAGTGAGTGATGCACCTCCATCTGGCTTGCCAGACCACTGAGTGTCACACATGTTCGTAGCTGTTTCTCCAGATCCCCTCGTAGATCTGATGGTGCACCAAAAAGGAGGAAATCCTGCAGCAGCACACACACTTTGGCAAGATTAGGCTGGATAACCTCAGTGTTACACTGCTTAACAAGGCGATCACAGGTGGCCATGCAGTCCCGGCCATAGATACAGTCTGCATTTGTCTCACAACGCCGTCCCTTCAGATATCCCCGAACAACTGCTTCTGATGCAACATTATGCAGGTTGGCCATCTTACAGTCAAACTTTGCATTGTAGCCCACATGGCGTGGACTTGCATCACATATTAGGAAACTTCCATAGGAGCCATGGAAAACTTCTTCCACAAACTCCAGTAAGCCGATAGTGATGCGAGCCCTGCGGGGCCAGGCTGGTGCCAGCCAGTGGTTTAAGCTGGAGCTAAAAGCCTCTGGTACCAGGGCCTGCAAATACTGAGGCACATCCAGCCTGAAGAGAGAACTATGGCCCACACGTTCAGTTACATACAAGTCTCCACAGAAACCTAGCAGCTTTGGGGTGTGCTCCTTCTCTTGAAGTGCCACCATTAAGAGGAACTCATTGATCTGTAGAAGAGCCCAAATAGACTTGGCCTCCGCCAGAGACACTTTTCCATCCTGACTGACATCTGCCAGGGTAATGACCCTGTCTACCAAAGTGCTCAACAACAGCTGCTCCCCGAGGTTTGCCTGAAGGAAGGAACCAGGAAAGACAAAATTCATTTTGGAGGAATAATGTATTGTTTGGATCCACTGAGCCTGTGCACAAATTCCTGAATTTCCCCTATGGGGATCAATAAAGTATTATCTTAAACCGTATATGATAATTGACCATCATTTTGACTAGATCATATAATTTTAGATCAATATTCCAAAAAAAGAAAACATAAATTGAGAACTTAAACAATCATTTTCCCAACTACAAACATGTTCGAGTAAGTGTACAATGTTCCATGTAATGTCCAAAGAGTATTCTAAAACAAAATAATCCTGTGTTATATTTATCATTATGTAGAAATGAAACCTGAGTTTGATACATAAATAACTTTTATGAACCTTGACTTTATCCACCTCAGATATGCACTATTTAGATAGTATCATAGACAATTTAATGCCTGTTTTTAATTATTTCAAGAGAAAAATCCAAAGTTCCTAAAATGTTAAAGAGACTATGAGAGTAATACTTCCACCTTTACTTGAGTGTCTCTTTAATCACTGAAATATGAATGTAATGTGACAGAACTTCAACTTGAGTCCAGGATACCTTTCCACTTCACTAAGCACCCAACTGGACTTGATCAGTTGCCACAACAAGGTTTGAGACCGAGAATCATGACCTGGATAACTGAGAACCTTCACAGACACCTATGTAAGTACCCTTTCTGTTACTGGCACTGTATATGATTACATTAAAAAATAAAATCTAATGATTTACTTTTTTCTGATCAGGACTCTCTGTTATAATTGTGTTTAAATACAAAATATATACCATGTGGTAACAAAAAAAAATTGCTGAAAGGAAAAAAGACCTTCAAGAAACTGTGCAGCATCTCCTTAAATTCATCCATCGATGTTCCACGGGTTGGTTTATCAAATAAGCTCATCTCTGGCCGAAGCATGGAGTCTGGGGACCCATCAGTCTTCACTTGGTCCTCGATTCCACACTTTATTACAACAGGCCTCTCCTTCCATAATCCGCTATACACCTGCAAGTATAGACATTACAGTAGAATTGCATTATGTCTGAATGTTTCTAACTATACTTTAGTCATACCGTTTCAGTGCTTGTTTATTATGGTGCACTGAAATTATTCCAATCTAATTTTGTGACATAATAATGGCACATTAATTATATTTTATCTAGTTATTAAAAATATATATCAGATTGGATAATTTACTAATAAATGATTATCTTTTAAAAAAACAGCAATGATAATACTCAAAATTAATGTTCATTTACACATTGGATTGACATAAATTAAATGTTCTATTGAGCTTGACCTAATTCCAAATTTTCTACTTGTCATCAACAGAGTCAGCCTTAAATTCTGAGCCAGTTAATTTTGTGACTCACTATTTTCAAAAATAACTTTTAGCTTAGTATTCTACCTGATTGGTGGCAGAGGTTGACATGCAGTGTTGCATGATGAGACTTTTCTGCTCACACAATGCCTTGCAAGAGGACCCTGATATTATACCTCGTCTATAATGATCGCACTGCAAAAGAAACAGAAATTCACACAGTTAACAAAACGAAACAGACAGGACAATAGTCTAAATATTCAATTCCTTGCAGACCTGATACCAATATTTAAAAATTAAGTACATTCATTGTCTTTTACCATTTCCTTCACAACTGTAAACACATATGACAGACACTGAATTGTCTGCTGCATTGTTTACTTACATGAACTATGGCCCTCTACATCTGTTTTTGTTTGTTTCCCCTTCCTCTTTTGATAAGACCCATGGCTTTCTGATGTCTCTTGTTATTCATTCCCTTCTAAAGTAACTCTGCCAAAGGGTAAGCTGGTTCTTATTTAAAACTAAGGAGTTTTACAGGTAGCAGACAAACACATACTCCCTTGTGGAAATGAGATTAACAACTATACATCATTGTGAATTTTATTGACATTGATTTTTCAACCCTCTTAGTTAAAAAACTATTTTCCTCTATCTCATTTAAAGAGAATGCGTAATGTGTTTTCTGCAGATGAAACCTCCATCCATAAATAGCTGGACCCAGCAGGAAAGCATCTGAGCCTTGGACTGAAACCATGCATGTTACCTACTGTAGTAACTGTTTTTTATTCATGTTGTATGCTTCCTTTGTTTGCTTTCGGATTATTTGTTATTATAGATGTTGTAAATCTTAAAGGAGTGCATCATTTGTTGTAGTACTTCAGTTGGTTAATTGCTTAATGTTTTTTTTTTTTTATTTATTTGGAGCAGCTCTCTGGGCGAGAGGACCAGTCACTAGTTGATCACATGGCTAAACACATAGACATACAGTCTTTCATTCCCCAGTCTACTCCCACAGACAACTAACTTATTATTAGTTGTCTTATTTACATACACATAGAAAGTAAAGTACGGGAGCTTTTGTTACCCTTCCACTTATATCCTGATGTATTAACAGTTTTGACCCAATCAGAATGAGGTCAGAGGATTTTTTTCCGCCAACAGCATGGAGAGTCTACTCACGATGACCATATGGCAGACATGCCCACGACAGAGCTCAGAGTAGGAGGCATACTGCATGTAGAGAACCCAGCTGGCGATGAGGATGCCCAGCCATGCCAAGAGGAGGTACTTCACCTTGATGACTGGGAAACGACTCTTTGGGGAAAACGGACATATGAGTGGGAGACAAAAAGGCAATTAGTATTGTAAATCAATTCCAGATAGATTGAAAGAAAATCAGGATACCGTCATTGATACAGACAGCAAAATCTCTGCTTCCGGAAAACTCAAATGTCTCACAATTTTGATGATCAAATTTGGCCCCAGTGGCAGTGATTACTGTGACATAGTCGTACGTTTAATCAAACCATGTCTATGTGTATTTGAAAACATGTATTTGTTTATAAATACAGTATAATCAGTTAGCCATGTCACAACTATGTTGTAAACAAAACAAATTGATCACATGAAAACCTTCATCTGAAATGCAACGCTGTTTGATAACTTCCTTACGTGGAATTATGTAGATGATGCACCATCTGAGATCGGACTTTAATTTGCCCAATTTGCATTACTCAGGCACACACGTACACACACAAACACGCGATGGAAATAGAATGAAAAATGAAACAAAGAATGCCCACATCCGACCTTCGGATAAACCATGAAATAACCAATTTGATTGTGAGACCAGTAAATTACAAGGTTGAGTATTTGTACTCGGATGACATTGTCTGGGATCATGTGGTTGGTCGTGAACGCTGGGAAGCCAAACCCAAGGCAGCGTGATTTCCCTACCTGCAGGCCTTTAGACAGAGGGCAGAAGAGCACCAAATGGACCAGTCTCCGCAAAGCCCTGGGCATCATGAGCGTCTCTGTTACGAGGCAGCGGAGCAAGAAACCAGGAGTCCCTGTCTGATCACATCTTCGCTGGAGCCATGCGTCGCATTTAATCGGGATGAACGTCTATTTAGCAAGCGCATCATAGGTGACTATTTTGACACCAGTCTGTTAAAGGCTTTGGCAACGAACGATCGCGACAAAAAAACGCGTTTCCGCGATGGAATTCCTGAACAACGGTAATAAAAATAAATAAATACAAAATAAATCCTGAGAGAAATGATAGATTGTCCTTGAATATGTTGCTGCTTACATCTCAGACTCGTGCGGGTCAGAAAATCCGCGAGACAGCGACGAGTTCAAGACTCGGGTGTCGAGACAAACCAAGTCGACGCAGAGACTGACTTTTCATCGCCCAGTCAGATGAACGCGATGATAATTCGAGCAGATAAATAGCCCGTGGGTTTCCCGAGCAGCCGCCAGCCTCCGTTTCCCAGCGACTCATCGCTGCCAGCCCTTAAAGGGGAAGATGCGGGCTCTCAGCCACGCTGGTTTTTGTACCTCCGACAACATTTTTCCTCGAGTGAAGCAGAGATGCTGCCCCCCCCACCCCCAAACGCATTCTATCTATCTATCTATCTATCTATCTATCTATCTATCTATCTATCTATCTATCTATCTATCTATCTATCTATCTATCTGTCTGTCTGTCTGTCTGTCTGTCTGTCTATCTATCTATCTATCTATCTATCTATCTATCTATCTATCTATCTATCTATCTATCTATCTAACTGTCTATTTAGAATCACTATGAAATAAATCGATAATGTGAAAGCAAATCATCATGGACTTGGTTGGAGGTGAGAGGTTGAAAAAGTAACCTTATGTCTTGAGAGCTTAAAGCATGGGACTAGTTGTTATAACCCCATGGTGTTTGCATCGCTTCAAACGGGGAGGTCTTGACATCTGGTTGCCAGGCAGGGGAACATAGAGAGAACCAATGCGAGAGGACATAGAGAATGAAGGAGAGGACCCGGGCAGGAGAATAAGGAGAGAATACAAACAGAGAACGCATAGAGGAGAACTTTGACAGAAAACAAAAACCCCAAGCAGGAGAACAGCGAAAACTGATGCAGGAAGACATGGAGAGAACTATAAAATTATTAAATAACGTTAAAGCTAATCATCATGACCTTACATGGAGTTGAGTGGTTGAAAAAGGAACCTTATGTCTTGAGACCTTAAAGTATGATGATGATGATAATGAGGAAGATAATGTCTCTTAATCAACCCAAGTGACTCCCAGATAAACATGACCTCCAGGTGACTGTGCTTCACAGGCAAGGTAGCTATTTCTAAGTCTGTTGACTGTGGTCATGTTTTTGGCATTCCATGAATTTATGATTCGGCACTCCTGTCTCACAGGCTGTATTTGTATTCACATAGTTTTCCCTGCTTCTACCTATCATTCAATTAAAATCCTTCTATTGTTCTTGTTTGTTCATTCAGCTCTTGCCTCCAGAGAAACTGCATATGAAAATGTATGTGCTGATTAACACTGTAATCGATTTTCAGATATGGTATTCATATGCATTTTCTACACTTAAAATGCAATTAAGTAAATTAATGTAAGTCCAATTAAGACAACATGAAAAATAACTTGAATATTTGGAAGGTATGATGTGTTGGGTCTGAAACATCTGACACTAATATTATTTTTTGTAGTTTCGATATCCTGTCCATTTTTCACCTGGCATTGTTATTGGCCTAACACAAAATATTTGCCACTACGGAAAGTTCCTGCAGAAGCCAAATGGACATATTTGGTTTCACCCTACTACTTAGGTTTCCAAAGTAGCCGAAACACAGGTTAGTCTCAGCTGATACTATAAGTCCAGGTATTACGTCAATAGAAGACAACCCTTGAATCATAACAATCTAATGATCTATATAGTTTGTTGTCGATGTTGAATATTTTTTTCAGCAGATGTTGGTGGAGGGAATCATGGAAACATCATGTTCTGTCCATCAAGTAGGGGTGGTCAAGAGGGGGTAAGAATTGTATCCCCGTAGATCGCTTTCCTAGCATCAACAGCGTAGGCGCAGCTTTTATAATTTAGCCACTCGGTTCTGGGTGATTTCATGCAAGAATCTGGCTATTGCATTTTTATCAGGTTGTACTACTGAAATCTCCCAGGCATTTTGTCTATGTTTTCCAAACATTTTCTTACTATATAAACCATTTATTTTCTTTCCTCGCAGCCAAAGAAGAACTTTAAAGCCCCCTTATCAATACAGCCATTTGCTCACTACAGCAATGATCTGAAGAAAAAACTGATACATAAATAACACTTTTTTTTTACTGAAAACGAACACGTACATTTTAAAATGTCTAACTTTTCGATGCCTGTTGTTTTTGAATGTATTTCAGTCTGTGCTTTATTCAATCGCAAATTAGGCCAAATCCTTAAAATATATTTTATGGTATTTATCAACTGAATGGTGGATGCGGCAACAAAGACCTGGCATCCATAAGGTGCATTCAAATGCTATCAGAGAAAAAAATTAACGTGACCATATTTTAAACCTAACTAAAAGACAAAATATCATTGCTTTATCCACACCGTTTTGGGTGGGGAACTTTACTTATTTTACAAAGTTTTGTTATATCTGGTTAAAAACAGTTCATCACAAGCGTAAAAAAACAGTCAAAGGGCAAATGTGCCTTGAGAATTGAGACGATTACGAGCGGCAGTAAAGGCAGCATCAGCTGAGCTCGAAGCAGATGGAGACTCGTTTGTTTGCTCCTCTGCCGTCTGTTCTCCCGCAGCTACGTTACTGCTGTCAAACAGCACAGGGGCAAACCTCCACGAGCAATCGAGTGCGAGCATCATCACAACGCTGCTTATAACTACCAAAGCAAATACCTATGCCCGTAAGGTAAATTCTGTGCAGATGTGAAGGTGCATTTAGTTTAGCCATCATTAGAAGCATAATACCAGGTAACGCCGTATTAATTTTGTCAGGCTACCGTCTGATTGAGCTGTCTTGAAGTAGCCAACTAGCTCCTCCGGCTACAAGTGTTGCCACGAACTGCTAGTTCAAGTCAAAGACAACCTGCTTGCTGTCAGTCAGCACCGATTTTGAAATAATATTTGTCAATAATTTAAAAGGATGCTCCTACCGTTAGCTAACGTTTTGAACAATTTTGGACAATTGACCGTTCATGGCTTCCTCAAATAGGACGGAGCACTACCTTATCTGTTAAGACTAGAAAATCTACTGTCAAGACGCTTAAATCTTGCTATTTGATTAGCATTCCAGCTAGCAATGCGTGCCACATTTGATCAAAATAACGTCACTTTACACATGTCGGATTACAGTGCTCTTTGGTTTAACCGTGCCCTACCCAGACGCGTCACTTAACGGTATTGCGCATAATGAGTGATCATTATGTGGAAGTCAAGTTTCAGCTGGAGCAAATGAAATCGGTTAGCGATGATCCGGAGAAGCAGCCTGTGGACGTCGAAGAACAGGTACCGCTGTCTTTCCCCCCGGCTTGTGCCGTCTCACCGGATCCCTCCAGCATCAGCACAACTGCTGGAGATGCACCCTCAGTCACATGTAAACACAAGTCAAAAGCTCGCAATAGGCAGGGAAGAAATGAGAAGAACTCTTCAGTGCAGGTAGCTGCACATGATGGAAAATATTTCAATAAATTTCCGAATGAACGGACGTCTGAAATGAATGTAAAGAGTCTGCAGGATAAGTCAGAATCGAATGGGAACTACTTGAGCACCCACCCGTCAAAAAACATCCAAGAAAAACGCCGTGAAGAGGGATTTAAACTTGCCAAGAGGAGACGACCTGTGACAGTGGACACATCCAAAGCTAAAACCTCCCTGGAGGCGCTGAAGATGAGCATAAAACAGCTGAAATGGAGAGAGGTGGGCTTCATAATGTTTCATATGTGTTTGTTGGTCGTTTGTGTGGTTTTGAGATAGTTTTCCTGAACAACTTCAACTGAAGGTCATCCATTGGTTTCTTAGGATGAAAAATAATGAGATTTGAGGATAATGACAAATGATTTATTTCAAAGTCTCCCATATTTTATAAGATTTTAAAGAACGTAATTTATGATGCTTTTGATTTTTGATTTTAATTTTAAAATTGATCAAGTGTTTGTGAAGGGTTGCCACAAAAACAACATGGGATTTTTGCTAGGTAATACTTGAGTAATTATTGTGCATATTAAAGGCTATTTTTCACCTCTGCACCATGGGGGGGAATGTTATTCCTTGCAGATAAAAAACCGACAACATCTTATCTCCTATAACTAGATCTCCCATTTGAATGTTTTGATTTAAAGTAGCATTATAAAGGTTGATATTACTGTGTATTTTCGTCTTTAAATTGGGACCAACTGTTTCTCTCCCGTGTGGTTCTCATGAAGATGATATTGGTCCAGGGCGGATTTGATGAGCTGGATTTGGCCTGGAGAGCTCATGCATAAGGAAAGACTGCCTGAGAATATTTTGTAATGATTACGCACGATTAGAAGTTAAGGTCAGCTATGGACTTACCCTGCAGATACAGCCCACTATTTGTCAGTTGTTTAATAGTCAGCATGACTGTGTTAACTTGTTTCACCTGTAAACTGCAGTAAGGTTGAAAAAAAAAAAGTATGGAGTTATAGACAAGATCACCTGATGGCTGGTTGTTAGTGCTTGGTGACGTCAAATGAAATGAATATTGACAGAAATATGCCAAAGCTTGCCACAACCAAATTACCTGTTGATACCTCCATAAATTACCGAAACATTCAGAGGCAAATTTGCTTAAAAGTTAGCAAGAAAATCATGCAGTTTTTTAGTAAGTATTTAAAAACTAAATTAAGAATTTCCCCGTGTGCAAAACCTGCATAACTCTCCATATTAAGAAAGTAAATCATACTAATCTGAAGTTTAGTTCTTGGAATTCGGTCTCATATGTTCACTCGTTACCAATGAAATCTTCTTTTTTGTTGGGGGCTGCAATGATTAATTGATAACTTCTTGTTCATTCTTGGTGTCTCTACCACAGTTTGCGTGACTGGAACCATTGCTAATCGTCACACTTGAGTATGTTGAGTTATATGACATGATCAACTCTAACCCAGCCCGTACATGACACTGAGTGTGTGTGACTTGAATTAACAAGAGACAGCCGCAGATTAACATTCTTCTAAATTAAGAGAAATATTTAATGAGAGGGCTAATTAATCCAGTTCATCTTACTTCAAACTGGAAACACCAATGTTTTTTCCACTTCCAAAGCAGGTTGAATGGGATGCAATTAATCACCCATCATGAATATGTTCTCCATTATACATGAGGAGTAACAGAGGGCAATGTGAGCGGACAGGTGAGGTAAAGACTCAACTTGTCAGTGTTGACCAAGCAATGACACTTAAACCCAACCAGTGCTGCCATCTGAAAGGTGGCTATACCTTACTAGCTTTGACATATTGATGCTCCAGAGTCAATACAAAGTGTGTCATTGAGAAAGTACCTGTCAACATCCCTAAGCAGCTGAAAACCTAGTTGCTTCAATGTATTTGTGAAATGAAGATCAATTGTATGAGTGATCTCTTTAATGGATTTGCGACTAAGATAACACTTAATTAACAGGAAGATAAACTTTAGTGTAGGATTAATGTAATGTATTTTTTCTTTTTATCTGTGTTTACACCTTTGGCATGAATTATTTTATGGTATATATATATATATATATATATATATATATATATATATATATTTATTTTATTTTATTTTTTTAATATTTAACATTTCCTTACCAACAGTCATTTTTTTCGCTGATTTGTCAATTATTTCCTTTAAGTCACTTGGCATATTTGAAAATAAGAAACATACGACAAGTTATATGGCAATTAGGTGTCTTTGAAATAAGATACTATACAACCTAAGCTCATTTTACAAAATAATACTTGCAAAGTAGAGGAAGAAAGGATAAAATTAAGGCAGAATAAATTAAGCTTTCGTAAAAAAATATTTAAGATTTCAACAAAACATTTCTTAAAAATCAGCAAGAAATTGATCACCAGTTAAAGAAAGAATGAGAACTGTTTGTTCTGTGAGTTTTCGATAACTTTGTACATTTGGCTGTAATTTAGGTACATATGTTGTTATAAAGTATTACAATTCAACTTTCTGCAGTATTTTCTTGAATGACTGAGTAAAGTATTACAATTCAACTTTCTGCAGTATTTTCTTGGCTGACTGAGAGATGACTACCAACTTCAACAAGCATATGGCATGCACTTAAACAGCAAGAGGCAATAAGCTTTTTTAATCCATTAGACTCTTAGTCCTCTTTTTAAAGAAAGACAGCAGCAGCCCGAGACTTACAGTGATGATGATAGAATATTTGACAATTATCTTTGCGGGAATCTAATTTTTGTGTCTGTTTTTCAGTTGGGATAACATTGGCCATTTGCCATAATCATCCAACGCCTTTCACCTGGACTTTCCACGAGCTGGTGGAAAAACTATGGATGCTCAAATGAAAATGTTGTTTCTGAGCCAGGTTTCAATTTACAAATTGGTGAAGTGACAACCAACAATTGGATATTCTTATCCCTCAAGGAAATGGTTATTTTAGAAACGACTCAATGAAATTGACCTTCTTCCCTAATGAGATTAGATATTTACACACTTGAATCTCAAGTCTTGGCTGCCAAGCAGAGTTTTCCTGTGTCACGCTCACATGCTTCGTCATTAATGAGATCCTGCACTGTTAGGGATCTACCTTGTTGTTGGGCAGTGATGCAGTTCAGACCGTGTCAGAGTACAGGACGGGTGGTGCTGGTAGTGTTACACTCATTTGAACTGCAAATACAAATTTAATCGGTCCTAACATAAAGTAAAATTTCTTATCAAGGGACTGCTGATGAAAGGTAAAATTAGTTATAATAACCAATTTACATATTATTTCACCAGGTAAAAAACAGGGGCCCTCTCAACTAGGAACTTGGCATGTAAAAGGTGATTTTCTAATGCATGTGACAACTAACCATTGAAACATGCATGCAACTGTTACCCCCAAAATGAAGCCAAGAAGCTGGTGGAAATTATATAAAAAAACAAACGCCAGTGCTGATAGTAGCTCAGGACTCCACTGATTCTGCCCCATGGACGGTCTCATTTTTCTATGCACTTAATATTTTTTCATACTAGTCATATCACTTTATTTTATTGTGTTTATCGACCATACTTTGAAGGCAGGACCACTTTCAAATTACAATTCATGATGTGTTCACAGACTGAAAATGTTCAAAATGTAAAAATTTTAATCAAAGAAACAAATGTATGCCATGATTGTAGTGTGTACAAAAAGGAATCAATACACATTGTTAAAACTTAAATGTGAAAAGAAAGAAATGGGCAACTTGTTTGAAATCTTATTTTTTTATTTTGGGATAAAACCTGACCTTTAATTTTTGAATAACTAATTTAACAAAATATATTTGCATGTGTTTGCAGATGACACATGTTTGCAGATGACATTGTGATCTGTAGTGAGAGCAGAGCACAGGTTGAGGAAAATCTTGAGAGGTGGAGGTATGCTCTGGAAAGGTTAGTCGCAGCAAGACAGAATATATGTGTGTGAATGAGAGGAACACGGGTGGAACGGTGAGGCTACTGGGAGTGGAGATCAAGAAGTTGGAGGATTTCAAGTACTTAGGTTCAACAGTCCAGAGCAACGGAGAGTG
>CAAKHD010014061.1:3322-17113 GCA_901007705.1 Fistularia tabacaria
TTCTGGGTTTTGTTGGGTTCCCAGCTGGTGTCCTTCCCGCTTTTTCACCCCCCCCCCCCCCCCTTCTGGAGCCTGTTTTTGCATTTTCGGCTGCCGCGAACGGCAATCGCATGTCGACGGACTGCAAGGACAGTGACGAAACGTCGCAGTGTAATCAGGAATTTAAAGCACCCGCCTCTCGTGTTTGCCGCCACACCCTGGTCGGCACAAACACTGCGTTTGTCTCCTATTTCCTTTCGATGACTCCCGATACGAGACGATCCCGACTGCTACAATGCCGACATCCTTGGGACTCTCCGGTTAATCTGCATAGGAGGTTGTGCCGATGACCCAGCATGTAAAGTGGGGCTGCAACGGCTAGTCGATGGCAAAATGCATGGGCAACTAATTTAGCAGTCGACCGCAGTAGCTCGGAGTGAGACATCTTACTTTTCCAAAATCTTGGACGTGCCGGCGACACATGCGCACTCGTGACCAGAACAAAAGCGGGAGGCGGCCGAAGCAGGGCCGACGCCAAACAAACACTCCGTAGTTGGGGAACGTTTCGTATGCGACACCACCAAGAAATGTTATATTTAAGGACGATTTAATGTTGAATTGAATATTTGTTTAAAAAACTGTGATAGAATGGGAAAATTCATTTTATTGCTGCAATAGATATCAATAAAAGCCAGTTTTTTTTTTTGTACGGTTCATAATCTGACACGATTGAACGTCGTGAACACGTCGACGATTGAGGTAGTCATTAGTTGCAGCCCTGAGGTCTAAACTGGGTTATCCTGCACGGCGGCAAAGGTGAGATTTGGAATCTGCGGAAAATGCCCTTTCCGGAAACGTCTGACCGTTTCTTGGTGACAGCAAATTCACCCCTAAAGGTCTCACGAAGTTTATCCCCAACGCTACGCCTTTTGGCGCAAACACCGAAAGGGTGCGGGACGACAATGACACCTTGTCAGCGGATAAAACGTGCAGAAGCTCAGGCTGGCTCCGCAAAGATCTGGACGTAAAATGGATCAGAAAAGCTTCGGCGTCAAAAAGGGGAGGGGGAATAAAAACATAATCCGCTTCACTAAAATGAAATGTAGGAGATTTCAGCTGATTTCTGCCACCCTGAATATCCGTCAATTACCTGGAGCCGTCTTTATCCTCCGCGGGAGGTCGCGGGGGATGAGTCCGGCTCGGCCAGCGAGTCTGGCAACAAATCTACTTTTCACACGATTCGGGCATGAAAGGAAAGTCTTTAACATGCTGAAGGGGCGAGGATGAGTCCAGCGGAGCCGCGCATATTGAAAGAAATCTTTTTTTTTCCCAGCGCCATATTGTACGTCGCCCTCCTCCGTCGCCGGTTGGTGACAGACTTTCATCTTGATTATGGTGGCCGCACAATGCAGCGCTTATCTGACCTTAATTATAAAATCAGCCGTAATCACTACAATTTTCCCCCCGTTGTTTTTTCCTTCCCCCGTTTTTTTGGCGCTTGTTTTGTTAACTTCCTGATCATTCTTTTTCATTCTATTTTTAAAAGGCTTGAAAAAAAAAAATACAAGCAAACGATGAAAACACATCGATTCGGTGCTTGAATTGCAACTTATTCTTCGGTGTCCCGAGGACTCGGTTTCCCACCGGGGCATCTCTGTGCCACGTTACCGCCGGCTTTACAAAGACATTTCATACAGTTCTTGCGAGTCGATTCTTTCCGATGTTTATGTATTTATTCCTTTTTTTTTACATTTATTTAATCTATTTATCATGCATTATTTATTAGATTCTCTATTAATCTAGGTATGTACATTTTTATTCACTAATTTATTGATTCATTTATCTAATTGTCTATTTATTTATCTATGTACCTATACATTTATTTATGCACTTTCTTATTTATCTTTATATTTTTCTGTTTATCTATTTATTTACTTACTTATCTATATATTTATCATTTTATGTACTTATTTATCCATTTATTTATCCATCTATCTATCTATCTATCATTTATCTATTCATTTACTGATTTATCCATGTATTTATCCATGTATTTATCTCTGTATTTATGTACATATGAATGTATTTATTTATCCATTTGTTGTCAATTTTGAAACTTTGAAGCACACTTGTGCAAAGCCTGCAGCCCGTCATTACAGAAGTGCCGTGACACCTCCAAGCTTTGACATGTGCACGTCGTGCACGTTAGATATAATTCATGGTGATGCGGAGAAAGTCTGCGTGTCGGTGCCTTCATGTGTGATTGGAACTTCCACAATCGATTGAGCTGAACCTGCTGTTTGCTCCGGCAGATGTTTGCGTCGGCTCGCCCTGTCGACATAATTCCCCCCGAAACAAAAACCAGCCTCTTCACGTCAATCCACCCGACAGACGCACCATCTGCCCGCCGCGCCCGCGCACGTGCCTCGAACGTGCCTCGAACGGCACGAACCGGCGCGGCGGCGTACCCACCGTATACAAAGAGGATGTACTCGGCGCTGCTGGTCCCCAGCTCGTTGCTGGCCTCGCAGCGGTACGTGCCGTTGTCGGTCTTGTTCAGCGTGGTGATGGTCAGCTCTCTGCCCTCCACGATCATGCGCTCGATGTCCGGCAGCTCCCCGCCGTCCTTATACCACAACACCGGCTCGGGTCTGGAGGGGGGGGGGGGACAAAACATCCGGGCAGAGGCGTCAACCTCAATCCGAGCAGCGGAGTTGTACTTTTTTTTCCGTTGTTTTGCGAATAAAAAATCCCCACTTACATGGGGTTCCCTATGGAAACGCACTCCAGTTTGAAGTACTGCCCTTCCTGTGGGATGATCAGCGAGTGTGTGATCTCCAGGTGGGGCGCGTCTGCAGAGGGGAGACAAGGCATCCGGACGCGTGTTGTTGCCGCCGCCTGCTAGAACGCCGCGTGCGGCGGCAACAGCTAGCTCTTTACCCGCCAGGCGGCTCCTGGCTCCTGCGCCGTATCCCTGTTCTGCTTCGGTTCTAATCCCTTACCTGCAAAACTAATCCTCCCGCCTTAATCCCGGGGAAATGCAAAGCTAAACCCGCAGACACAAACGTAATCTCGACTCGAGTATTCCCCCTCAAAGCTAATCTGGAACTTAATCCGGCTTTGTGTTTTGACGGCACTCACAATGGACCTCCAGGACCTCGGTGGTCATGTAGGGCTTGGGCAGGGACTCGTGCTCCACGCTGCAGGTGTAGGCCACGCCGTCGTCGCCTCGGTCCACCTGGAAGCGGAGGCTGCTCTTCACGGCGAACGACTTCCCCGTGGCGTTCACCTCCTTGGTGCCTGCACGGAGTCGGGACAAGGGGAGAGAATGGCGAGAACGTTCCCGCAGCTGAGCTATCAGCGAGACGCGCTGCTGTTTTCGTCGTCGTTTCCCGATGCGCCTCCGCCGGGGGGAGCGACTCCTCCGACTTTGAAAGTCAAGCCGGAGCGGAGGGGGGGGGGGCGACGGCGGGAGGGAGGAGTGGGGGGGGCGCGTTGACTCGCTTGGCTGGCCGCGTTTCCTCCTCCAGGACCGGCGCTCAAACAGGCGCCCCCTGCTGCGCGTGGAGGATTTCCACGATTCCACACCCTCCCCTTCTGCTGCCGCCGCCGTCATCCCAGCACCCGAACACCCGCCTTCACAACCCCCATGTCTTCTCTTTTTATAGTCCCTGATTCTGACTGGAAGCCATTTCCACCGTGATTGATAAAAGTCTGTTCCTGCCAAAGCCAGGCGATGACTACATGAATGACCTCCGGCTCTGTTTTATTCCAAACGGAGGGTTCTCCTCCGTTTAGTGTAGCACGCTGCTAATTTCTTAAACAAGCTCGGCGTGGCTGCGGCTGCAACTCGATGACCCCCGCTTGAAGGTTAATCATTCATTCACTCTTTCATTTATTATCTATGTAGCTCTACCTGAACTCGGGGTCATGGGAGCGGCTGCACGAGCCTGTCCCCGCCCGGACCCGTTCTGTCCCTCACTCACAGAGACATACGACCAGTCACCTCCTGTGAATTCTTTTGGCCTGCGAGGGGAAAGCGGAAGCCGGAACATGGAGACCTCACACGGAAAGTACCCGGAATCCGACCGGGGACCTTCCTGCTGTGAGGCGGGAGCGCCACCGAAGGCCCTTCGTCAAAGAAGAATATAGGTTTCCCGTGTTTTGCGTCTACATCTAATCGCATGTAATATTTCGGCGACGTCGGGTTGGAGCTGCGCGTTTTATTAGCGCACGTCGTCTAGCGGGTCTGATTTTCCATCCCAGTGACCTTGGCACATCCATAAACAGCTGTGAGGCACTGACATGTGAAAACATGGTATTTAAAAGGCCCTTTCTGTCAATTTTTATCACGATGTCTCTTCATATGAAAATCAGGTGTCGGATTATCGGCGCAGACTCATCACCGCCGCTCCTTCACTCAGCTCTCCGCCTTCCCAGATTTCCGCGGCGTCTCGGTTATGAGGCTCCTCATGATAATATCGATTTATTGGCCGGCTCTGCACGTGACTCTCAAAGTGAAAGTCATTCTCGGCAGAGCGGGACGAGGAGGAGGCGCAAATCTCTCCTGCTTTTTTTTGGGGGGGGGTGAATTTCCGGAAGGATCTTTGGAGGGAGGAGGTGAGCGCGCGCAGGCCGCCCTGCCTGGAACCCCACAGGCGAAACTCCAACAGCGACGAAACCTATTTGGAGTTTTCATAACAACAACAACAGGCATTAAACAAGCATTCTTGGTGGAGCTCAGTTGGTCGAGCGGTCGTCTCTCCAATCGGAAGGTTGGCGGTCTGATTCCCTTCCCGTCGACATGCCAAAGTGTCCTTTGGCAAGACGCCGTCCGAGGGGGTCCCGCGGACTCGGTGCAGGTGGTGGAGAGAGGAGAGCGGTAGCTAAGCCATCGTCTCTGATGAACAACATCTCTGAGCGGCTCCTTCAGCGACAGACTCCTTCAGCCCAAGCGTGTGAAGGAGAGATTTCGCAGATCCCTCCTGCCAGCTGCTGTTCGACTGTTTCACACTCAGCTCCGCTCTCAATAGACCTCTTTTTCATTCACTCTTTCATTCATCTACCCATTTGTCCATTCTCTCACTCTCCCACACGTCCACTCACTCAGACACCGTCGGTGTCACGACTGCAAGCATTGCTGTTGTTCGCTGCGAGTTGACGCCTTTGCACACGTTTAGACCGTCTATATATTGTTTCTATAATGTTCTAGAATGTTTATTGATATTGTTTACACTGTTTATTGTATATTTTTTGTTTTCTATTTTTAATTACTTTCCTTGCAGTGTCCCCTTTTCTGCTGTGAGTGGTTGAAATTTCCCCACTGTGGGATGAATGAAGAAATAATCTCTTCTATTTTATTCTTCTTCTTCTTCTTCTTCCTCTTTTCCTTTGGGCTTTTCCCTTCAGGGGTCTCCACAGCGAATCGACCTTCTCCATCTAACCCTGTTCTATGGATATTCTTCTCTCTCACCAACTACCTTCATGTCCTCTCTCACTACCTCAGTAAATCTTCTCTTTGGTTTTCCTCTAGACCTCCAATTCCAGCATCCGTCCACCAATTTATTCAGTCCCGCTCCTCTGTCAATGACCCAACCATCTCAGTCTGGCTTCTCTGACCTTCTCTCCAAAACACCTAAGATGTGCTGTCTCTCTGATTGACTCATTCCTGATCCTTAAGAGAACCTCCACATCTTCATCTCGGCGACCTCCATCTCTGCCTCCCGTCTTTTCGTCACTGTCTATTCTATTCTATTGAACTCCAAGCTGCTCCCGATACACCTGGGTAGCACCTGGGATGGCAGCTCTGCCGCCATCGGCGTGTGAATGTGTGAATGTGTGAATGTGTGAGTGGGTGAATGTGTGAATGTGTGAATGTGTGAGTGGGTGAATGTGTGAATGTGTGAATGTGTGAGTGGGTGAATGTGTGAATGGATGAATAGTATTTAGCGTACAGCGCTTTGAAATCGCTGGGTTTGAAAGTGCCATATAAGTTGAGACTGTTTATCTAAAAAATGGAAATCTTTGAAAACTGAAGCTCGCATCTCCACTCCGACATCTGTTGTAGGTGAGAGCCGTGAATAAGGCGTGAGGCTTCCGGACTCAACGCTGGTCCTTGAAGGCACCTTTTACTTGACCCTGACCTTCATTTGGCCATGATCACTTCATCGATGACTCAAAGCGATCGACGGACTCACAGTGAAACTTGCAACTCTTTCCTCCACCTTAATCGTTTGCTGTCGCGGCTCTAAGGCCTCGTTTACACGACCTTCTGACATTTTTTGGGGAGTGAAAACCAAAACCTCAGTTAGATTCTGGCTGTCGGTCTAGACCAGAGCGGCATTTGCGGTGCTCAGTGGAGACGGGGAAATAGTGGCTCTTTGAACGGAGTCAATGTTGGTGGACCATAACAACGACGGCCAACACCAGGGTTCTGCTGGCGCTCCCTTCAAAATTAAACAGGAAGTGTCCCTGCACATGCGCGGATGGGTTGACCACAACAACAATGGCCGACTCCAGATCTTTGCTCACGCTCCTCACGCCGTTCAATCTTTCAGCTCTTCTTCAGCAAAGTGTAGGTTTACGACAGCGTCTTGTTTAGGGTGTCTCGATGCATGCGCGGGTTTTTAGTCCGCCATTAAATCACATCGCCACCCACTGGCCTTGCACGCGTGCTACTGTTTCTTGAGTTTCCGACTGTTTTCGCCGCAAGGAGATCCTATTCCAAACCTTCGCATCAGAATTATTTGAAAACAGCAACTGAAAACGGCGGATTGTTGTCGTGTTAACCAAAAAGCCTTGTTACGATTTGAAGGGCCTCAAAACATCGAGGCTCAGAGACAAATCACGCAAAGGTTAATTGAGAGATGGTGACAGAAAAGACAACGGGAGGAAAAAAATATAACACTGAAAAGATGTTAAGTGTCTATGCGAAGGAAGGGCTCAGTGCTTTTCTTTTTTGTTTTTTTTTGGCTTCCATTAGCCTCATTAGTCCTCCAGAGACCTTTTTATTTCAACTGCACTCCGGCAGCTCGACAGAAGTTTGTCCAGAGAGGAGCCGGCGGCCCCGGGAACCATTTACAGCCCGATATCAGATGTAAAAGAACTATTTTCTTTGGTTTAAAAGCTACTTTATAATCTTTATTTCATTATTCATTGTTGCAGCGAAAGGTAGTTCTACGTTTCTTCTTGCGGGGATAATAAAAGTTAAGCCTGACACACACACACACACACACACACACACACACACACACACACACGTAGATGGACAGATGCCCTGAACACAATGGCCACAGCTGGCGTGGAGGCATAAAATCCCCACTCTCATTCTCTTTTTCTCCTATTTATGGTTATTAAATATTCAGGAGACCATCCCACGGCGCCGGGCGATATAAAAAAAAAAAAAGCGCACCTCTGTCTGGGCCGTGACGACCACAGGGCACCGCTCCTCATCTTGAAGGAGGAAGATTGAGGGCAAGGGAACGACCTGATCTGATTAAAAACCAGCTAAATACGTCTCCCTCTCCAGACGGGCGAGCGGCGGTCTGGGGAAGTGACCGCCGACCGCCATGACCGACACCCAAGGGTCTCGGGGCCGAGCGTCCTTAGATGAGCCAATCCGTGATCGGGCAGCGAGCCCGACCGACACGGCTGACCCGCGGCGGAAATGTCACCCCTGCTAAATCATGTTCCGGCGACGCATAAACATCGCCGGGACGGACGGGAACACGAGGCGGGGTTTGAACAAAGGTCAGGCCCTCTGAACATTTCCATACTTCTGCGCAAAATCGGGGTAGAATGTTGAAGTGAGGCCGCGGTGTCACTTTCAGACACCAGATCGTGCAGTGCATGATGGGCAGGGCTGCAACCCGTCCTTCGGCTCAGGCCTGGATAGGCCGTCGTGGGTTTTTTTTTGCGGGTGAGATGCGAACTTTGAGAGCCTCAAGATGGCGGAGTGTGCGCAGCTTTCTCCTTCTCACCGTCAACTCTTGTTGAGGCAGCTGGACTTAAGGGGGAGTTTTTGGCATCTACCTTCTGGGATGTTGGCCATGTGTCAAAGTTGAGAGGGTCTGTTTTGCTAATGGGAGACTTGTATCGCAGTCATCGGTCGAATGGGGTTGCCATGGAAATATGCGTGTTGTTTTGGGAGCAAAGCTATGAATCCTGGATCCTCACCTGAGTTGGAACCTGAACAGGTAATTGGAAGGCGAGTGTCTGGATTGTGTGAAGAAGGAGTCTGTCAGTCCACCTGCGCTGAGGCTCAGCCGCTGGTTTCAGTTGTGGATTTCTCCAGGTGGTTTCCAGGGTGCAGATGGACTCTTCGTGTGCGATGATCTGTCTTGGGATGTCGTCGTATGCAGGCGAGGGCCCTCTTCTTTTTCTTTGAAGGTCCCTCAAGTTTGACAAAGTTGTCCTCTCCCTGTCCTCTCTCAAACCACCTGTCTTCTCTGGCCAGAATGCAGACTCTGCTGTCTTCGAAGGAGTGGCCTTTGTCCTTGAGGTGTAAGTGGACCATGGGGTCCTGACCTGAGGCGGTAGCTCCTCCTGTGGTGGGTCATTCATTTGTGCAGAGGATGTTTTGTCTCTCCATTAAAAAGGTCATCAAAATCTGGGGTGCGCTCGTCTTTGCCTTGTGGGCTGTGAAATGTATGGGATGGTTGTCTCCTCTTCCTCTTTACTGCTCCTTCAGGACAGGAAGGTTCTAAGACTACAGTTCTATGAACTGTCCCGCATGAATTTTGGTTCTAGGATCTAGCCTCCACCAGGGGAACCTTTGAGTTTTGCATTCCCACAGCTTGTGAGGGACGCCGCTAGGGACGGGTGGGACGCAAGCATCCGTGACATGCAACCTCAAAAACAAACCACCAAGGAAGAGGAAGACGCAGGGTTTATGTCTGCGGAGGTTCTCAGTCATCCAGGTCATGGTGAATGACTTGAATTTCTTCACTTGAAGATGTTAGGAGACTCACAGACCCCCCCCACCCCCCCCCCCCCCACCCCCACACACACACACACACAGGTCATAGCACTGGAGAGGCCTCTCAGATGAGGGGTGCAACATTTTCAAGGGAAGAAATTCAGGTCCAGTTGCCACAACAAGAAGACTTTGACAGGAACGCATTGCTAATGTTCTGCACGGTGTGAATAATAACCATAGACAATCAGATGGGTTGACGTCTTTTTATCTTCTCCACCGTGTGAAGAAGTCCATCGTGAGCTAACTCCTGACTTCTTTTGCCCAAAATGTTGATGTTCCTTTGCGAGCCCTGGAAACCTCTGTGTGGTGTCGCAGGCAACAAGATCTTGAACCTCTTCGACGCTCTGTTCCTCGCTGGTTCTGTCCATTTTGTCGCGAGAAAACAGCTATCAAAAATGGCGGTCCGCGGTCAACAAGAAGCATCTGGTAATGGGCGGCACTTATGAGTTTCACCTGTCAGCAAGCCCCCTGCATCGGATGAGTTCCTACGGAACCCGAAGACAAACTGTTAAAATGGAGCTCAAATGGTTCTTGGAACTGAGGTCCATGTTCCTGGGGACTATGCTAATTCCTGAAAGGGTTCCAAGAAGAAGAACTTCGTTCAGTGCGAAAACAGCTTTTTATCAGTGCTATGACAAACAGCCCCTCCGCACACACCTCACTATCATGATTTCAATCCATACTAGCGTTGAGTACTTAAGATGTTCGCGCAAAAGAGCACAGTTGCTCTTGGAACCCGGCGGGTGACGGAGCCACGCACCAGAACGGCTGCCTGCTGCATGAAGCAACACCGACGAGACCGGGGATGGAAAGTGTAACATGTAGACGGAGGGGAAGAAAAAGAAATGGAAATAAAAAACGCAAAGCGTTAGCGTGCATAATTGGAGATCAGCACCTCATCTCACCAAAGTACGAGTTCAGAGCATCATTTCTTCCGTTTCTCAAATTCCTCTCAGGTTCTAAGCTCCCGTCACCGTTATTATGCACGGCTCATGACATCCTATCCCACTCGCAGCGACTGCTAATTAATCACACATCAATCGAAAATCACATCGACGTTACCTGTTGCACAGCAGAGGCACACGCGCCCTGAGCTCGGATCAGATAATTAGGAAAAACAAAAAAAAAAAGGCCAGTTGAAAATCCTGAGGCGTCGCTGCTTCAACTGCCCGCAGCCAAACACCTGTCAGTGCGTTCGCTGCCGTGCAACATGCAAACTTACGCGCCTTTTCACCTTGTGCTTTCTTTTTGTTTTCTCTCAATTTTTGTGTTGAGAACGGCGGGCCAGACTTTACGCAGCCGGTTAACACGGCCCTCCTGTAGACAAGATCTTCTGTCAAGTCCTCGCGGACGAAACCCAAGATCCTGCCCGGAACAGTACGCAGAAGAAAAATGTTAAAATCCCAACCAAGCTCTTCCTATTACAACATTCCTTTGTCATTTCAAAATCTGCATGTGTGTTCGCCTACTGTCATTTCCATGGCAACAGAAGCTGCTTCAGATTAATAGTTGCTGAGCCTCTTCTGATGTGTCAGGCCCCTGAGTGCCAATTTCTGCTAAAAGTTGCTTTTGACACACTCCTGATGGGTGAGGGCACGGATGCAAACACGCACAAGCAGACACCCGAAAAATGCATAATTATGTTAACATGCAGCTAGCAGATGCTAAAGACCTCGCTAACAAACTCAAATCGAATATTACATATTCCGAAATAATGGAAATATCTGTTGTCATAAATTATCGCTCCAGCAAATAGTAATGATTAAATGACTGAGGTGCTAAATGATGCTAATGAGTACTAAAACAGGTGCTATTAACAGCTTAATAGGCCAAAAGTTAGAATTACTAATATCGTGTACGACCGCATGAGGGCCGCTGGCACAGAACAATGTCCGCTTGCTCTCAACACGCCATCCGGGCACGAAGTGTCCGAGAACTAGTTTGTGATTGGTGAGACATGTGAAGCGGGCGTGGCTAACCCGGAACACAAGAAATGTTGTCATTCCCTATGAAGGTATGCCAATGACTGGTAATTCGTGGAAAGCTGTGCTCAAAAGATGGCGATACCTTTGACATAAATTCACAAACACAAAATAGCGTGGCTGACGCTGCTTTTCTGCTCTGTCTGTCAGATTCGTCCAATGCTTGAGCTTCGGGCGGGGCCCATGAGGACTTCCCAAGAATTTTCGGCAAGTATGAAACATCGCAGCCAGGAAGAGCGTAGCAGAATGAGGAACGTAGCAGCCCTAACACGACGCTAGTGGTTCGCCCTACAATGCAACGATTGCCAACGTAGCTAAAAGATGGCTACCTAAAGACCTTGTTACATGACAAAGAATGGGAAATTGTTCATGATGCTAAGATTTGCTTATGTCTGTGAGGGTTCAATTTCAATAGAATATCAAAAGGCCACTAATGAGCTGTTTGGCACGAACACAAGTCCAATAAAAACAAACCGTTGGAATGTCATGAAAAGATGCCAACAAGCAGTTCAACAGCCAATGGTGGCTCGTAGCTGCTAAGAAAGGTCAAAAGCGGTATTGTGAAAACGGGCTTAATTAAGCTAAACTGGTGAAGGATACTTTAATAGGCCAACAATATGCTGGCCAGTTAGCTAACATATGGCTAACGTAGGATAACAGATGTTTTTTAATGCCCAATATAAGTGAACAAATCCAACATACACAGCAAAGACTACGTCCGGCCCATTGCAGAGATTAAAAGGACTACAAATCACCAGATTTAATCTGACAGATGCTAGTAACCAAGAATGCTAACATACAGTTCATGCATTCAGCGGCAGGCACATTAAAAACAAGGCAGTACCTGCAGTCTGCATGTTTGTTGAGCACTATTAGTTCCCTTCTCCTTATATTTTCTCCACCTGTGTGTTTTTGTACGCCGTGCTGTACTGCATGTGAGCACGTTTGCGTTATTGTTTGTGATCCTCACTGTTTGCCTTTTAAGCCGTGTCCCCAAACACAAAGGAAAATCCGGTTCAAGAAAAGAACAATATCTCAGACACGCATTATCTAAGTGCCGTTGTCACGCTCCCTCTTCGGATCTCATTTAACACACAAACGGGCTGAGAACGCTTTATCATTGACAAATAAAGCCCGAGCAGGGATGAGACGGGGAAAGCGGCGCGCTCGGGGTTTATCCAAACGGACTTACTTTACCAGACAAAGGGAAACGGCGTTCTAATAATTTTGAAAATGGGGCAGCGGAGGAAATGTTTATTAGGCTGGAAACCATTTACAAATCCACTTTGAGGCTTTCACACTCCACCACATCTAAATAGGAGATACGATTTTCTCCGTGAGCATTCGTTAGAGGCCAAGTTCGTCTTTTATACAGTAGAAAAGACAATAACAACTGGAGTGTTTTAGCTCCATTAATAGCCGCGCGCGTGTTAAGGGTGCGCGTGGCCGAATATGGTTTTAATAACCTCGAGTTTTGGCCTAATTATCCGCTTTCTAAAGTAGGGAGGAGGCGCTCGGATGTGATGTTGGATTATTGGAGGTAATGAGGGCGAGAGCGGACGACCTGGAGAAGTGGTAAGGTCATCGTCACGGTAATACACAGAGGAATAAAAAGAGTGCAATGAATGTGCGATGGAGGACCATAATTCTCTGGATGGAAGCAAAGAGGTGAAAGGTCACGGGTACAGCAACACTATTTGCCTCCCCTCATTCGCGACTCGGTGAGATTCCCCACGAAACAGCTGCACGGATGTTGTCCGATATCCACGCGGCTGTGATTTACAATCGCTGCTATTTGTATGTTAATGTTCAAAAGACTGGGAATATTTGTGCACATCTCAGTCTAGCCAATAACAACAACAGCAACAAAATTGATAATACAAACGAAAAAGAATGATTCATTCATTCATTCATTTGATATCTATGGTGCCGGAGCCGATCCCAGCTGCCAGTGGGTGAAAAGTGGGGTTCACCCCGGCCCAGCTGCCAGTCCATCACACGGCCACATAAAGAGACATCCAACCGTTCACTTACCATCATGATAATCACATAAATAACAACAGCAACAACGATTATGACATTAACAACAACAACAATAACAATGATCATCATGATGAGCAGCTTGCAGATGAAAACAAGGTAACGCACATAGACGTTACTAAAATTCCTATAACACGCATGGATTTGTTAAATATAAATTTCTAAATTGAAAAATTAGTTGTCATGTTGAAACTTGTTTATTTGAATGCACCCTTGCGTCACTGTGAAATGAAAATCTGCCAATATAGGCCACCTTATGCATGCAAAGCAGGTGACAGTGGGTGGATTTTTTTCCCCCTTCCCCCGGCAGATTACAATTTGAAGCCTGGCTGTCATTCAGTGACACATGTAATTTTTATGGCTCCGTAGTCTGCAAAGAAATTACTTGACACCGGGTGACATTTGCATTTTGAGGTTTGCAATGCCGCGCGCTTCTAATAAAAACAGTTGAAAAACAAATCATCAGAGCATGAAATAAATATGACATGTTTTCGCTATTACACCTGCTGTTGTCTCGGAGCTTTGTAGACTGGTCCCCCTGCGAGCCCCCGTTTGACTGACAGCAGACACTGGTGGCAATGATGTACCACAAAAGAACCAATAGCAAAACATGCTGCTCCCAGCACAACGTCTCTAAAGAAGGCTTTAAAGCAGCACCTACAAAAGATTCGGATCCCCGGCACTGATTGACGTTCCCTTTCTTTGTCACTTTGACATGGAAATGAAGTCTTTAAGTCGACCCCCCCCCCCCCCCCCCCCCCCCCCCCCCCCCCCTTTTTTTTTTTCGCTCTTTTCGCTGGTATGAGTTATAAC
>CAAKHD010014061.1:19371-33245 GCA_901007705.1 Fistularia tabacaria
ATCACAATCAGCATTACTATCCATCTCATTACCATCGCCTTCATCATCATCATCATTATACATCATCATCACCATCATTGACATCACTATCATCATCATCATCATCATCATCATCATCATCATCATCATCATTACCATCATCATCATCATCGCCATCACTGACATCACTATCATCATCATCATCATCATCATCATTACCATCATCATCATCATCATCATCATCATCATCATCATCATCATCATCATCATCATCATCATGATCATCACTACCATCATCCTTATCACTATCATTACCATTACATCATCATCACCATCATCATCATCATCATCATCATCATCATCATCATTACCATCATCATCACCATCATTGACATCACTATCATCATCATCATCATCATCATCATCATCACTATCATCATCATCATCATCATCATCATCATCATCATCACTATCATCATCATCATCTTCATCATCATCATCATCATCATCATCATTACCATCATCATCATCATCATCATCATCATCATCATCACTACCATCATCCTTATCACTATCATTACCATTACATCATCATCACCATCACCATCATTGACATCACTATCATCATCATCATCATCATCATCATCATCATTATCATCATCACTACCATCATCCTTATCACTATCATTACCATCACCATCACCATCATCATCATCATCATCATCATCATCATCATCATCATCATCACCATCATTGGCATCAACATCCTTGTAACCAATGTCACCATTACCATCACAATCATCATCATCATCCCCACTATCAACACCATCATCACCATCACAATCATTATCACCATCATCCCCATCTCCATCACCATTATCGTCACTATCACCTTCCTCTCAACCACCACCACCACCACCATCATCGACATCATCTCCCGCCCGTTGCTGCAGCTCCATGTTCCCCCCGACTATATTTCAGAGTGATTTTAATCATTGTCGTTCTCTTTGCCTCAAGAGCTTTCCATATTTCCACCACAAACATCTCATCCGCTTCGGACAAATTCACTCCGCATTGATATTATCTTTCATATTCCTGTTTATTTACATTATGGCCTGTAGATGGGCAAGAGCGATGATATTCATGTTCGACGTGTGATTGGTTTTCGGTGTTTTTCCAGCCGGGGACCAGAAGCGAAAGTAAACATTACAGCGCGAAGCTCAAGGCATGAGACATGAATTCCTCAAACTTCACACGAAAGGGATGATTTTAATACCCGGTGGCGCCGCGCGCCGGCCCTCCGCCGGCCTCGAGCATTCTGCCCCCGCGTCATTTTTGAAAAGACGGCTTCGCGTCCCCGCGTCCCGCCGCCGCTCAACGCGCCGCGTTGGGCAAACACAGTCGGGGGCTGAGAGAGAGCTTTCTAGTGCAAATCTTCAATAACTGGCGACTGTCACCCCGTCTCTCCGCAGCAGGCACCATTACATTAAAGAGCTCCGCATAGTTTACCTCTTCAACCTCAGCCTCAACACAAAAACTCCATTGTTATTTTTACTTTTTGCTATTTTTGCCCTGTTTTTTTTTTTTCTCTCTACCCAGCACAAATAAGACGGTTATAAGATATATGAAAAAAGAAAAAAAGGAGACACAAAGAGCGGCGCTTTCGTCGGGAAACAGGGTTTACAAGAAGGAGGAGAGCTTGTAAGGCATGTTAGAAAAAAACACTTCGCCACCTGGCGCCACATACGTGCACGTGTGTGCGTGCGCTTCCTTCGGATCAGGACGGTGCCAAGTCGTGGGTCTGACTGAGACGGCATCCTGAGCAGAACCTTGTTCCTTCAGGCATGCCGGAGAGAGGTATAGCAAAAAACTATATCGACCTTTTCTCACCTCGGGCCGGGGACAGACTACCCACCGGTCGCCGTGGTTACGGATGCTGAAAAGACTCGGCGGTCACCCCTGTCAGCAGATTTCTTTGCGGAAACCGAAAGACTGAGGGTAAGACATCGAACGCCTGACGAGGCTTCACACGCCACATGATTGGTCGAACCACCTGAAGACGCCTACTGCGACTTTGCACGGTCACAGAAAAAAACGTCACGCTGCTATTCTGCCAAATGCCATTATTTTATTACTTACAGGACTGACCTTTTGCAGTGAACTGTCCAAAAATAAAACGTCCTCAGCTGCTGCTCTCTATATTCAAATAACCCATATTTATACACTTCAGTCTCCATGGTGTCAAATGTCTGTCATCTTTTCACCTCACCAGCAGTTTGAATCTGCATGCACTTTATACTTCATACCTTACAGTATAATGTCTATTCTTTCACATAATAGTGCACTTTACTGTTTAATTTGCACATTATTATCATTATTTTTCTGAATTTCATGTCACCGTGGGATTGTGAGAAACGTCTTCTCCATTTCTCTGTATGTCCATGACATGCGGAGAAATTGACAATAAAGCTAACTTTGACTTCTACGCCTGAACGCATCGCGCCGGCCACCCGGCCACCAGCCACAGTTTAGTTGGTAAACAAACATGGCCGACAAACGGCTTCCTGTTGTTGCTTTGAGCGAAGCTGTCTGCTCTTTCCTCCATTAGTGTAGTCCATTTGTAGTCCTACTCTTCCACTCTCCACCACTGTTTTTTCGATATTCCTGCTAATTATTCATCTTCTGATGCTATTTCCTGCGTCCCACCTGCTCCTTCTCCATTGGTTGTCGACGACATGTTTGCAGTCGGGTCGGTCGATCGGCACAAACTACCCGATTCAGTTGGCTGAAACATTCAAAGGTGTGTGATTGACATGTTAACAGGTTTCCATGCCAACGAGCCATGCCCAGTGTCCCCAACTAGCCGCACCCAGTAGCTGTGCGGAATAAACCTGGGATGAAACAGAGACAATAAAAAATAGATCCTCAAAAGTCCAGTAAATGAAACGTCTAAAAAAGAGATAATTCAACCGAGACAGTGACATCGCCGGAGTTCAACACAAATTTCGAGGCTGCTAAAACGATGAGGATACGATGAAGCCGGGGTGATGCGGAATTAAGAACGAGTCTCTTTTTCTTCTCCGAATTGAGTCCTGGGCCGGGCCGAGTCTAGATGGCCGGCTATCGAGCCCGGTTTGGCAGATTAGAAGAATCACCGCCGGCTGCACAAAAACAAAATAAAAAAAGCGCTGAGTAGATTTTCAAAATAAAAGACTCGACAGCTCACCGCTCCTTTGTCAGCGAGTTCATCCTGCAATTGGAAGTTACGGCGGATTAATTTGTGGCCCAGCGGCAACTCATGTTTTTTTTTTTTTGTTTTGTTTTTTCAAACTTAGCAAAACCTAAAAATCATTAATGAGGAAAGGACTCCCCCCCCCAAAAAAAAATAGATAAATAAATAAATCAAGGGAACGCGTTGGAATCCAAAAAAAAAAAAAAAAGTTTCGTCAGAGTGCCGGCTGAAGCACTTCCAGCGAGACACGGAAAATAAACCCAAACACTAAAATCACCCCGACCGAGACGCGAGAGCGTTCTGGGGGAGCTCAGTGTTTCGAGTGCGCCCCCCCCCCCCCGGGGCTGCTTGCTGTGTTTGGCAAACACACGTGAACACACACACATGAACACACACACACACACACCAAACGTGGCGCAGGCTGTTTGCGGCGGCTGGCGTGTTCCTGCAGGAACCCGCCGTGTTACGGTAATTAAGGGATGGCCTTAAACACACAAACACACAGGTGCGGCAATGTATCGGTGTATTGATCAGCTGCCCCTCAGAAAACTAATCAATACCAATTATGCTACTAAACGAACCCACGTAACGCCGTCGTATCAAGAGGACGTTGCTTCTGATATCTCCTGGAGGACTTGGTCCCGTGACCCAAAGACAAAAAACATCATGCTAACATTTCAAATGTAATGCGTCAGATTGGATCCGGGAGGGTGTTAAGCCCCGCCCCCAATTCGACACGTCTTTGGCGTCATCCGAAAAACAGTCGCCGTTGGCAACCTACCTTGGACCTCCTTTTCGTTCCTGAACCACCGGATGCTGGCGGCGGGCTTGCTGCCCAGGGTGGTGCACGTCAGGGTGATCACCTCTCCCTCCATGGCCGGCTTGGTGAATCCCGTGATCTCCGGCCTCCCGGGCACGCCTGCAGCGGGTGGAAGTACGGAGTGAGTGACGGGCGGCGCTTCCCCGTTTCGGTTATTGCGGGTCGAAGCACGGGCAGGCGGCCGAACGGCGTTTTAGTTTGCAGTGACATCGTTTCCTGTTTGCTTCCTGTCCGTCAGGATGGTCCGCCGCGCCTCAGTCCAGCTGCGGTTCTGTTTGTGTTTCCTCCACCCCTCTGTTCTTCCCCAGTGTTTGGTCTTCTGTCTCTTCTCCTCGCCCGCCTGCTTCTCTCGAAGCCCTGCTGGAGAGTCGGCTTCTGCTTATTTGACAAACCCCGGCCCTTTGATTTCTGCCTGCCGGCTGCCGCCGCTCGCGTTTGGTTCCACCTGCCTCCTCCGCTGCGGGGGTGGGGGCCACCGATCGACACCTGGGAGATGCTAATCTCAGGTACGGTAACCTCACCCTGGAACGCCGGTCAATCACAAGGCTCCATTTTACAAACATTCACCCTCTCATTCACTCATCATATGGGGACATGCAAAGATTCACCCGATCGTTGACACGGAGAGATTTTGGGTTTACAATAAACCTCCGGCGTGTTTTTGGATCCTCGGAGGAACGTGGAGAACCCGAAGGAATCCCGCGCGGGGAGAATACCTGGTCCGAATCCAACAAGGGACCGTCTTTCCTTTGAGGCGTAGATGCTAACCACTGCGCCGCCCCGGTACTGGACATTGAATGTTGAAAGAATCTCGAAATACCTTTATTGTCGCATTCAGTTCAACATCAGCGACATTTGACCAATGCATTTAACCCATCATGGATGAACCATGAGCGGAAGGAAGCTAAGGAGCAGCAGCAGGGGAGCAGTTAGGGGTTCACTGCCTTGCTCGGCAACACGAGGAGGAGCGTGGGAATCAAACCAGGGATGTCGGATGCCGAGAACGGCCGCGCTCACCCCCTGAGCCACGCCGCCCCGCGTGGAATCATAACACAAACGTTCCTATCGGGCACACAAAGCCATCGGTTTGCGGGCGTCCGGAGGCTCGACCGCGGTTCGCAAGGCCAGATAGGAACGACGGCCCCTTTCAGAGTCTTCAATCCCCGCAAGGTCTTGCATCTTGGACCCGGAGAGAACCCAGGCAGAGGAGCATGGAGAACCCACGCAGGGAGAACCGTGCCACGGGTCAACCGGAGAAGGACGTCTTCAAACCTTGGACGTGCGTGGAACATGCAGGTGAGGGTTTCCAGAGCCGCTCAGACGGGACAGTCGGCCTCCATTCATCAAGCCGACGCCGGAGCAGATCTTCGCACCTCCTTCGCGAAAGATGATGGGCGCTGATAAGCGCGGCGGCTGAAAACACACTCCGAATCCATTTCTGAATCAATTTCAGGCTCGACTCAGCAGTTTCCCCCGACTCCTGGGGGCCGCCGCCATCCACTCCGCCTCACCTCACCCGCGTGAAATCCCGATGAACGCGCGCGGAAAGTGCTGACGCCGCCTCGGAGTTGGCTTTACATTTTTGGGCTGCGATTTTCGTCCTTCAACCGGCGCGACCGTCTTTATTGAATTTCTTTTTTTATTCATATATTTTCCTCTCCAGCTTTTTTTCCCGCCCCGGGCAGAAAATCAAACATCATAACGCCGCGAGGCGCCAGCCTTGACTTTCATCCTCGACTCCCCCTCGACAAAAACCGCACAGAGAGTGCGGAGGAAACAACGGGCTATACGCTACGAGTGTGCATGTAGGAGCCGTCGGCGCCGTGAAGAATGAGTTTGCTCACCCAGGACTGTGAGGAAGGCCTTGGTGGTCTTGACGGGCATGGTGAAGAGCGAGCAGGTGTACAGGCCCTCGTCTGACAGGCTGACGTCGGTGATCTTGATGGTGAGCTCCTGCCACAGGGCTCGGACCAGCTCGATCCTGTTGTCCCTCAAAGCTGCGGGAGGACGGGAAAAGGGGAAAGACGGAGACCAAGAGGTGGAGAGACAGGAAACGTGGTTACTGCCGGGCAGAACCCGCACGACGCCTCACACCAGACTGTCTAAAAAACAGAAATTCAAAACCGCGAGCCTGTTCTTGACACGATGATAACAAAAATAACAGGTTCATAACTAACCACTTCATACGTAGTTTGAGCACAATTCATTCGCACAGAAAATGTCATCGCGGTGATGTTTACGGTGAACTCGGCCGGGCGTGATCGCCGACAATCCGACGCTGTCGCTCCTCCGGCGTGGGAACTCGAGCGCCGACGTGATCCGTACGGCTTGCGCTGCGGGTATTTGATTTTCTGATGTTGACGGTCGGGTACAAATGACAACCTGTTCGCCGCCTCGCCGTCCTCGCCCGCGCATGTCCGACTGTCCAATGGGCTTTTCTGAAAGGTGACCAGACACATCTGGAGATCCAGATGTTTTCATCACCTCGTCGCCGTGCACTGAATCACCCTTTCGCACCGATTGCGGGGGAGCTTCGCTACCAAGCAGTTGGCCAACCGGGCTAGCAGGAGCGGCCGGGGAGGGTTTGGTGCCTTCACACGCGAGGCGCTGAGCAGACCATCGCCAGGGGCGGTTAGCCGGCTCCGCGTCTTTCCCAAGGGCACTTCGGTACTCGGGCAGGAAGAGCCTGGAATCCAACCAACCAAAGATGACATCGGAGGGCGTGAACTCGAGCAACTGAGCCACAGTCCGCCTGCAAAAGAGCTCCCAGTTTAATAAATTACACCTTCTTAATCTTCGCTCTCGGTGGCGGCCAGATCCACACACACTCACACACGCTCGCACACGCTCACACACGCTCACACACGCTCACACACGCTCACACACACACACCCTTTCATCCAGAGTAATTCCAATGCTATTGAATTGTGACCGCGCAGGGGAAAATCCAGGAAAACGCGGCAGAAGTAGGTGTCTATTAGGATTTAATCAACCCGGCTAATGAAAAGTGGAGTGCTATCAGATAAGGTGGTGGGGGGGGGGGGCACATCTCTATGACGATCGTTAATCACCGGCTCTCCCCGTTTTGATTTTATCGATAAACATACACGGCCGACACGCGATGCACGATTAGATTAAACGGGACGGTTATTAGATACAAGCTCGCGCGGGTCATTATCAACAGCGCCGTTCCTCCGCTTCAATTAAACCGTAGCATTTGACGATCATTATCATATAATCACATACATCGTGGGGAGAAAGAAAAATCAAAAAAGAAAATGCTGGCGAGAAAAAGATATTGGCCCTGAGATGTTTCTTATTAAGAACTCTTTGTTATTCGAGAAAAAAAGAGTTGCATAAATAAAAATAAACATCAAGCGGGAATTAAAATGTAATAACAAGCTGTGCCATCTGAGAGTCGGCTTATTACGCACTACGGGGTTTAATACAAACATTTGATAGCCTTCCTGTAGCAAAACCCGCGCCCTGAAACAAAGCCGCCTCGCATTCTTTGTAGTTCGGCGTCCTCGCTGCGCGGCCGGGAAAAACACCCCGAGGCTCCGACCGGAGAACGGAGGAGCCTTCGGTGGACGAGTGCGTCGGAGAGACGAGGGTCTGGGCAACCCTGTGGGGAGGGGATGGGGGATCAAAGCTTCGGACGGGACGACGACGGGCCTTCATCCCTCCGTCGCTGCGCCTCAGAGCCAAGACGGCGAGAACGACCCCCCCCTCGGTGCAACGCGGCTCGCAAACACCTCCGAGACGGCCGCTAAATGTTCCTGACAGCCTCCGACAAAGGTTCTCTCTGAAGGTAAACCGCGATCCTCCGTTCGGGGAGTGTAGGAGTGGAGTGTTTGAGGTTCGCTCCAACACGCTGACGGGATCAAAAACGATACTGGAAAAAGGCGGCGCTCTGCCGTCCACCCGCAGGATCAGTCTAATACAAGCGATGTTTTGCCGAAACGTGGAACCGCGACCCGTTCGGCTGAGAGCCTTCATAGACGTGGCTAAAAATACCGCATCTGTGAAGCTCTCATTAGACTCTGAAGTATTTACTTCGGTACCGAAGTACTTTCACAAAGCGCCGGATGAACCAGGAGTGCAGACGGACACCGGCAAGCTGCAGCCTGATGTTTTTCAGAGAGTCGTCGGCCTTTTGTGACGCTCAAATGAATCGGGATTCTGGCGAGTTGAGTTGGATAGTGGATTCTGTCCATGCATCCATTCATCCATTCATCCATTCATCCATCCATCCATCTTCTGGTGCCTACCCGTGGTTAGATCTCCGGGGCGGCAGCCTAAACAGATACCACTACTTTCCTCTCTCTGGCTACCTGGTCCGACTCGTCCGGGGGAATCCCGAGGTGTTCCTGGGCTTAGTCCCCCCAGCATGTCCTCCTGACGCGTGACTGCAGGACCTCACCATTGAGGCATCCAGGAGGCATCTTGACCAGATGCCCTGAGCCACCACATCTGGAGGAGCAGCAGCTCTACTCGGAGTCCCTCCTGGATGACTGAGCTTACGCCCCATCTCCAACGAGAGTCCGACACCCTGTGGGGAGTCTCATTTTGGGCACTTGTATCCATGATCTTGTTATTTGGGTCACTACCCAAAGCTTGTGCCCAGATATAAGGCCGGGAACGTAGATCCACCTGTAAGTCAAGATCTTTCTTCACCGCAACGGGCCAGCGCAGATCCGTTCTCGCCTGACTCCCGAATAAGTGATGGTGATAAGTGATATGGAAGAGCTGATTCTCATCCCGGACTCTCCGGATTCAGATGCAAAACCGCTTTGGTGAGAGCTGGTCGGACGAGGCTGACAGAACCGCATCATCTGCAGAAAAGCAGAGACCCCGATCGGGAGGCCACCGAACCCCCTCATAAAGCTATGAACAGAAAAGGCATAGACCCATCATACAGAGGGTCTGGTTCACCCGAACCCCTTGAGCCTCCTCCACAGGACCGCCCGAGGGACACCATTGAACGCCTCCTCTCACACAAAGTGCATGTAGACTGGTTGTGCGGTCCACCATGCAACCCTTCAGGAACCCGCTGAGGGGAATAGAGCCGGTCCACAACGGGATCCCATCATCTGCAAAAAAGCAGAGACTCCAATCCTGAGGCCACCAAACCGAAGCCCCTCAACGCCCACGGCTGCACGGAAAGAGACAAAGAAAAGAAAACTTTGAACGCTCTCAGTCGTACTTCTTCGGTCTCCAGACGATGGCTGGGCTTTGTGCACCAGCCAGCTCTGATCTCATATCCATGTTTATCGGTGTTTCGTTAATCAGCTTCATTGTGTGTGTGTTTGTGAGCGTTTTATTTATAGGCTCTAAACTTCTGTGTGTGTGTGTGTGTGTGTGTGTGTCGTTGACATTTTAGTGTGTCTGGCAGGCTCGACTTAAACATATTACTTTTCGCGGCAACAAATAAACATGCATTTATTTACAGCGTTTCGAGTCGTTGAATTGTGTGTGTGTGCGTCTCCCACCGGCCCCGGCTGTGCTGGAACGCAAACAAACACATGGAAATCCAAAAATTCACACGGTGAAAATATTTTAAAAAAAAGCAAATATAGATGAATATTAATATGCTGGCTTTGATTCGGTCCAGTTGCATAACGAGGCTGTTGCATCAGGATGAAATATAATCGGGGATTTGGGGTATCGCTGTCCCGAAAGGATGACGGTCGCGGCGAAACAGCACCGGTGAGAAGTATCATCACCTATTTTTACATCCACTTAGCAATATCACATTAGCATCGATCTACGAACGCGGCGCTGAGGCATCGAGACGGGTCGAACCCGAGCGCACCTCGGAAAACGGTTAAGGCCGAGGACGGGTTTGACTGATGCACTTCCGCGGGCGGCGTCACGGCACGAGACTCGATTTAAGCCCATAGAACGAGGCGTGCAAAAAGGTCCGAATAACCCAAAGACAAGGGTTATCTATTACTCGCGCGGCCGGGGGATCCGGCGCCACCGGGATCCGGCGCGGAGGAGTCGGCTGGAGGAAGATCAGTCACAATCAAACCCAAATGTCAGCCACAGTCGGAGATTTGTTTTTTTTTCCCCGGGTTTCTTCGGGAAATCAATGTGATGAAAAGGTTCATTTCCACTAAACCCCTTCACAGCCCCCTGCGCCGCTCATTCTGCTTAAGAGATGGCATAAATCTGCGCGCTGACCTTGTGCGTGCCGCAGCCTCGCGGCCCGGCAGCTTAATGCGCACTACATCTCCTGTGATGGAGGCCTGACCAAGGCTGTCTCAGATCAGTAAAACCGACGCCCCGGTTCCCCTCAGGGCAAAGGAGACTGTAGCCACTGCCATTTGATGCTAAGTAATATTTGGCCGGTTCCTTTGAACTACCCGTCACGAAGGCGACCGGCGTCGGGTCTCCAGAGGGATCAGATGTTCCTCTGATCCAACGAGGGCGACATTTTGCCTCCCAGCCGATAAAACACTGATGCCTGGCCGCTGACTACTCCCATTAAACTGTGATGCTGTGGGAGCCGCAGCATCTGTTTGCAGAGATAGACTGCATGTACATCGCGGTTAGCGGTTAGCGCGTCCGCTTCGCCGCAAGGCCTTCCCCCGGCTGGATTCCGAGGGCGTGGCCTTTCTGTGTGGAGTCTCCATGTTCTCCCCAGGTCTGGACGGGTTTCCTCCGGGGTTCCAAAAAACATGCAGGAGGTTCACCGAAGACCCTGGATTGCCGAAGCGTGAAGATGGCACTGTGAATGGTTGTCGTGACGTCTGTAAGAGCCACAAACTGAATTATAGATAAAGATACGTACGAACTGACATTGATTATTGCATTCTTGTTAACTTTCATGTTATTTTGTCTTTAAATCAATTGATTGATTGAAAGGTAATTGATTGGTAGAGATGACGCACTGCGCTCTGCTGGGTCAGATACACCTGCTTCACCTGCTGTCTGGCGGGAAAGAGAGGAGAGAGCAGGTCGCTGTACTTTTTTTTCCGCCGCAACTCATAACGTCTGATCGCCGTTAAGTACTTTGATTTTTTTTTCTCCACCCCATTTTGAGCTTTCGTGACCTTTTTTAGCAATAAATCTCCGAAACGGACATCTCCGATATCAGCGAGTCTTTCGGTGGCGCGTCATTCAATTGACAAAACCCATCTCGGCCTCTCAGCACTTGGCCTCCAGTCGCTCCTGCGTTCGATCGAGAGCGAACGATAGCATGTCTCTTTATGAGGTGTCAATAACAGAGTGGATGTTTTTCTGTCTTTTAATGAGGTGTGAATGAAAGTTGTGCATCTCTGTATGACCTGCGAATGAGAGGGTGAGGGTCTCTGTTTGACGCGTGACCGGTCCGTGGCGACCGATGTCCCAAAGACAACTGGAATAAGCTCCGTCGCGATAAACGGTATGTATAATGAAGGACGGAATGGATAACAGCATGTGGCGATATCAGCACACGGGCTGGACGTGCGCTCAAAGAAAACACACCCGGGACTTTGCAAGCAAACTGTCAGTTTGCGTTGGCTGTTATTTGGTTTTGGAAGAAGCGAAAACACCAACACAAGACAGTTATTTCCAAATATTGCTTTTGATCTTTCCAGCTTTTTTAATTGTTGTAACCCAGTCTGGTTTGTACGCAGACTAAATCATCAGAGGGAAATTGATCCGGTCCGGGCATCAACCGGCATGCAGACCAAATGCCGCCGCGGCCGTAATTGGAGAGGCCGACAACTGGTCTAATTGCGCGGCGGCGCTGATATTCCGCCGCCAAGTTCGGCGGCCGGTTTTGCGAAACGGCTCGGCGTTCTCGAAATCGCCGGACTGAAAAAATCCTGAGGGACCTCAAGTGTGAATGAAATTTCATCAGGTTTGCACGGTCGCCGGGTCTGTCGTTACCATGACAATGAAAACGCACATCAAGTCACGGAAAAAGAAAAAAACAACAAAAAAACAGACTCAGGGTCTTCCAGGATCGGTCTTAAAACGGTGATGGTTTGGCTTTGCCGCCGTTTTCAAATATCAAGCGCCTCGGAACACGCAGGTTGCAGGGACTTTTTATGTATTGGCTGCCTCCGACCTTTCAGAGCGTAATCAACGAAATAACGGCTCTCGGCGGCCAGATGGGACTCACGCAGCGAGGGAGCGGAAACTAATTCTATGTTAGAGTTGAAGAGCGAACAACACCCTGGCGCGGAGTCGCTGGGCGTAGGTACGCCGGAGGAGCCAGGGTCAGCCATGACAGCACGCTCGGGGGGGTGGGGGGGGGGGGGGGGGGGGGTGAAATGACTTGATTTGCAACCGTCACATGGGAGTCGGCGGAGGAAGCGGCCGTGGACTGGAAAGGCTGAAAGGGAAAAGTGTATTTTTAACATGTCAATGGCACGGCAAGGTGGTGCAGCGGTTAGCATTTTTTAGCTGGACCCGAAATTGCCCGGACGCATGGGTGCGGGAGGGAATCGTCGACGTCTTCATGACACGGGAATGAGAGGGTGAATGGTTTCATGCCTTCATATGACGAGTGAATGATAGATTGAATGCTTGTATGTCTAAATTTCGTGCGAACGAGAGAGTGAATGCATCAATGTGACGTGAACGGTTGCGTGCCTGTACATGACAAGTGAATGAGGGAGGGAATTGCTGACGTCTATATGAGACAGGAATGAAAGGGTGAAGTTTTGTACGTGCCTGTATAAACATACATATATGTTTGTTTTCAGAGGAAGAAATGCTGTCATTGTCACATGCAGTTTTACATCGAGCACAACACATTTTGACCACTGCGTTTTAGCCATCATGGACACACCATGAGCAGAAGGCTCAGCTGCTAGGAGTTCAGTGTCTTTCTCAACAACACTTCCACAGGCGAGGAACCGGGAATCAAACCAGGAATGTTCAGTTTCAAGGACAGCAGCTGTCTAACCCCGTGAGCCAAGCCGCCCTACATGACGTGTGAATGGTCGTATGTCTGCATGTTGTCGTTGACCAGGCCAAGGTGAGCCCACGGTGAGTCACCTTGACCGAAGACAGGTGGCTACCAGTCCTTCCATGACCTCGAGTGCAGGATAAGCAGTAGATCTGATGAATGAAGCATTCGTCTATAAACGTCCGGTGGACACGCTTGCGAGCGCTCTGCTTCCCGGCCCTGCTCGTCAAGTCAGAACAGCTGAGAGAACAAGCCATGGATAGCGAGATGGTCCTGAGGTTAGTCAGCTCGGCAACTACCGCGTTAGATTTCTTGCAGCGTCTTAATGTGAGACGGCCGTCACCTGACCGAGCGTTGTAATTTGTTTCGCGGGTGGGAGCCTTCCAGCGAGGAGGCGTCGGTTCGCGCCGCAATTAAATCAGTACATCTGTTTTAAAATCGCACCCTGTGATGTTTCCTGGTGCAGCGGGAAAGTTTACCGTGGAGCTGCGTCATCTCCGACCTCAGGTAGGCAGGCGGGTGGCAAGCAGCTGTTAACCAGTGTTTATGATTAAAAGAAAAGCAATGCGATGTCTTTTTTTCCAGCACATTAATGGAAGCTTCGCGCCGATGATGGATCCCCAGTAACGGCCGCGAGTCGCCGAGCATACCCTTTTCCACGGCCCCGCGCGCCGCTTTGTTTAAGTCCTGGAATGCGAAAAACACAAGCTGTCCTTCAGCAAGAATACAGGGTCCTGGCTGTAGCCTCCCTCCCGTCCCCTTTCCCTCCCCCACCCCACGGCCAGGAGCTCCACTCTTTGCAATTAGAGTGTGTTTGCTGCTGGCTGTGTGTGCTAAGTGACTGCGTGGGCGACTCTGGATGTGTTCCAGGGCTGGCGGTGCAGGCGGGGGGTGGGGGGGGGGGGGGCTTTTCCCCCCCACACGCGGGGGCGCAT
>CAAKHD010014061.1:47465-59117 GCA_901007705.1 Fistularia tabacaria
CCCTCACGCGGACTGTCCCCCTTAACATTTTTTTTTTTTTTTTTTTTTTTTTTTTTTTGACAGTCACATGCATCTGAGAGCTGCTGTTTATATATTTATTTATTTTCATTTTTCATTTTTTTTTTTCCAGAAGCGAGAAAACTGGCGACGTCAGGGAGGGGGGCGGAGGTTTGGGATTACGGCCCGCATTCAGGTTAACCACCGGCGGCGAGCCGTCAGCACGCACCAGATTAGCTCGATTTGTATCCTTCCCCCGGCACCGAGGAACGCACACCGCCGCCGCCGCCGCCGCCACATGAATTAAATATTTACCGCGCAGCTGAAATTAGGGAGGGGAGTCGTTGTAAATACAAATATTTGATGGGGGGGTTCGAAAGGGAAACCGCGGGAACAGATGTCTCCCGAAAACCGTGGAGCCGGGTGAGGCCCTGTGCAGCGTACAGGTGTGGAGAAGAAAGTCGAGCGCAGGTAATGGCAGCCTGGAAGATGATTTTCCGTCGCTGCTGGAAGCCATGTGATGGGATGTGATGGGATGTGATTGGATGTGATGGGATGTGACGGGATATGACGGGATGTGATGGGATGTGATGGGATGTGATGGGATGTGATGGGATGTGATGGGATGTGATGGGATGTGACGGGATGTGATGGGATGTGACGGGATGTGATGGGATGTGATTGGATATGACGGGATGTGACGCGCCGACTGATTCTGGTCCCGTTTTCTGGGACGGCGTCTCAGAGAAAAGAAGAAATCTTACGCCCCAGGATTGGCCCTTGACTCCCTCAACTCGCCGCCGGCTGATTAACATTCGCCCCTTTTCTCACCGCAGGAACTTTTAGCAGTTCCTAGATCCTTTTCAGGCGCTAGGATGTTTCTTGGTGCACCCGGACAGCAGAAGCACCAGGGAACGTGGACCTCTGATCCCAGGACAATTTTAGGTTCCTCGTCGGGAACTCATATGAAATAGGTGCTAGGTGATTGGTGGAACTCATCAGCGACGCCTATTAGCGCTTGCTTTTTGCGGAGTATCCGAAAAGCTATCGCGGTCGCGCTGGTCAGCTGTTTTCTTTGGACAAAATGGACGGAATCAGTGAGAAATGGAGCGAGGAAGAGGTCCGAGCTCCTCCGGCCTGCTACGCCACACGGGGGTTTCCAGGGCTCGCAGAGGAACATCAACATTTTCTCCAAAATAAGTGTGGAGTTAGCTTCCAGCAGGGTTCTTCACACAGTGAAGCAGCACAGGGAGGAGATAGAAACACATAGTCCGTGGTTCATGTCAGCTCTCCTGTCCTGATTCCAGGGCTCGCAGCAGAACATCAACGTTCCAGCCAAACTTGAACGGGGTTGTCTGTGGTGATTTTCAGTCATCCAGGTCATGGTGAATTCTTGTTGAAGAAGAGTTACAGAGTTGATCAACTCTTAGACCCGCCCAGACCCTTTGAGATATACTCGGAGAGTCCCCACAGGTCACTGGAACTGAAGAAGCCTCTCGGACGAGGGCTGAAACGTCTTCAACTGAAGGAGTTCAAGTCCAGTTGCCACGACATGAAGACTGGGGTTAGCTAACGGCAGGAGCCCGTGAGACAAAACTGACAGGTTTCCGCTGGAAGGGGCTACTTCCTGGAACCGAATTCAAGCTGGACAGTTCCTCGAACTGAGCGCCTGAACATGTCTTTGTCTGACAGCAAAGCAGATATAATGGACGACTCGGAAATCTTCTGTTCTCCTAAGGAGAATCTCCCAGGTTCGGATCATTACGCAGCCGTGTTGCGTGTATGATTTCGCCTAACGGCCTTCTGATCTGCAAAGGCAAGGCAGCAACCCCCCCCCCCCTCAGCTGAGGAGCACAGAGAGAGTTCACGGAGGAAGAATGAGCCATTTCCTCACCCGGAGCCTTTTCTCAGTTTCACTCGACTGCACCAAATAATGGAAAGCGGCGCCTTGATGAATGGTTAGAGAGCGTTCAAGCACACCGCCGCCGAGCAAAACATAAACTCTGGCCGGGATAAAAAGAAAACAAATAACCAGAAAAGGAGTTCTGGTAATGGCCGCGCGCCTCGATTCATTAGGGAACGTAACCGTTATTAATTTTCGTGCAGGTTATCAAGGTACGGGGATGCTGGCCGCCGCCTGTTACCAAGGAGATTAGCGCCTCAAATAACGGCTGAATACGCCACGAAACAATCCGTCGATGAACCCATTTTCAATGAATATGTTGATTCTGCGAGGGAGGCGAAAGGCTGGTCTCGATCTGAAAGTGCCGCCCGTTCGTTATTCCAAGGTGACCCCGTAATTAAGTGGTAATTACACTTTAATCATCACGCAAACACGAACCCCAGGGTCGTATTTCATCGGTGACTGATGCTTTTTTCTAACCTCATCGACGGCGACGTGCTACGTGCTAACAGGTGACCGCCGGTTTGTGCAGCCGGTCGCAGAGTCGTCTGCAAAAGGGAAAACCTCACCCGACGCTGAATGGAATATTTTGAAATCCGATTTGTTTTCTGATTCACTCTTAGGTTTTTATTAAACAAATGAACTCTTCATGTTTGCAAATTAACGCAATTAATCATCGTGGGACGCAGCGGACTTGACAAAATTGTAATTAATTGGCCCGACTCCGAGCGGTCTGGCCTATTTGCCAGCGTACCGGGGGTGGAGGGGGGGGGTCCAACATCCGAGGTGGATAAATATTCCATTTAATTAAACTTCCAGGCCTCTTGTGGTGCGCATGGGGGGGGGCTGGAGTAGCGGATCGCATCCCATGTGAGGCGACGCAGCGAGCGGCCCTCTGTTCTGCGCAAAGATCTGTCTTTTATTCCACATTCTGCATCCGACGTCCCCGCCGTTTACGCCGGCCGGAGGAGCTTGTCCTCCCTCAGACGGCTCTGAAGTTCTTCTTCGGGGGATTTTCTGTTTTTCACGCTAAACTTTGCAGCGCTGCCTTTATTTCCCGCGCTCCCGTCCGGCTTTACCCCCGTCGAGGAGCCAGATCTTGATCATCCGTCCTCTCCGGCTCGGGATCTTCCAGCTCGTCGCGCTTTCATCCGAGGGGCTGTGGAGAGGAGCCGCTTCAAAGGGACCCTCGGGGATGACAAATGGACGCTCGCTCTTTGAACGACATCCAGCGCTTCTCCGAGACCAAACCGACCTGAAGAGATCCTCCAAGTTCATTTCCCGTGAGGGCGGATGAAGTGGTGGCGTCTGCGGGAGAACACAGGGCCGTCGTCGGGCTGGAATGGGACGCAGAAGCGTGGCGGCGACACTTCCTGTCTCCTCTTTCCCGGCGTGTGACCGCCCACATTTCTTCCCCTGTCTTCAGAGTTTGCTTTCATTGAGCACATTGTGCAAACTACACATTTCACCGGTAGAATTTTAAATTGTCAATCAATCTGCAGCCCCAGTGTTTAGTGACATGCAGTTCCTGTGTAATTAAACTGTTATTACATAATCCCACGGTGACTTTAAATGATTACGGGAGTGCGTCGGATCTCTTTTCATTCGGTCCGAGTCACGGCACGTTTTTATTTTATATCTACTGACAATGCTGAGCGTCCGCAGACGTCCGCCCGGCTGACTGACAAGCTCCGGGGGAAGCGAGGCGCTCAACGGTAGCGACACGGCCGAGATGTCTGCTCGCCGTCTCGTCGCTCTGGTTTCAACGGTCGCCAAGCTCTGTTCGTTCGGTCTTCGGATGTTGTGGACGACCCCCCGCCTCCCGCGGTGACGGCGGATCCTGCGTTGACCGCCGGGCCGTAGACGACCCCGACAGGGGGAAGCGCGGCGAGGCGGAGGAAACAGGCAGGAGGTCTCTTTTGGGCTTGTGGTGCTAAAAAACCTGCCGGCTGGAGAGGAGGAATCGCTAACGGCTAGCTAGCTCGCTGTGGGTATTAAACTGAGAGAACTGCTGCAGGCGGCTCCTGGCCGGACTTCTCTTCCAGAACATCTTCTTTCTTCTGTGCAGGAAGACACCCCGGCGGTAGCACTTGAGGGCGTGTTTTTTTTCCGTCCCGAAAATAAACCAGAATTCCGAGAGTCTGATTTCTGTCAAAGAAGTCAGGACGTTCGTCCGCAGAGGCTTCCAGCCAGAGCCTCCAAGACAATGTAAGGAGCGAATCAGTCCGGGTTCATGATCAAGAGACCACCGAACTTCACACCGAGTATTATTGTCAAGCACAAGCGGCGACCTCGTCTCCCTCTGAAGTTCCTGGCTCGCTCACAGACGTATAATCGAACAATATCGTTCCCTCAATGCCAGACATTTACCTCTGGGTCACAGATGACTAAACCGCCACCCTTTGCGACTGATGAAAGAGCCCCGCTGTTCCCCGCCTTCGGTCTGAAGGCTAAAAACGATCTTAATAAAGTGTAAAGAGCCGGCGTGGAAAGAACCGTGCAAGCGCAAAGCTAATTCTGCTCCAGAGACCAAATGCATAACCCAAAACATGAAAATGAGCTGAATTAAAAGGAAAATTTGCAAATATGTGGTGAGGCTTGGCAGATCCTTGGCGGTTGAATGTCTAAATCTTGTCTTCGCCTTTGACAGAAAGCTGTGAAGGAAACAAACAGCCGAGCCGCCCTTCGGCTGAAGCGCGTTTATACGTGTTTTCGGACAGAAAAGTGCTCAGAACCGTCCCACTGCAGTTTTGTTCCAGGAACTAGCCTCCACTGGCAGAACCTTTTAGCTTTGGACTCCCGGATTTAATAATGGGACCACGGTAAGGCCCGGTGTGACTCCACCGTCTGCAACGTGCACCTTAAGCGCCACAACCCACCGTGAAGAAGAAGAGGAGGAGGACATGGAGAACACTGAGAACCAAGTGCATTGTGGGAATAATAACCATTGACTGTCAGATGGTTGTTTTTATTTTCTCTCTTCCCTGAAAAATCCCCGCCGTTAGCCAACTCTACTTATTTTGCCCAAAATGTTGCTGTTCCTCAGCGAGCCCTGGAAACCCCTCTGTGGCGTAGCTACAGAAGAGCTACATCCGGTCCACTTCCCGCTGATTCTGTCCATTTTGTTGACAGAAAACATCCGAGCGGTGACCACATTAGTTTTTAAAGATGGCGGTCAGTAAGATGTATCTGGTAATCAGCGGGACTGATGAGTTCGACCAATCACCAAGCACCTCTGGTTCCTATAGAACCGTAAAAAGCGCCCAAATGGCTCCTGGAAACTCAGATCCCTGCCTGCTTTGTTACCGCACGAAAGAAACGGCCTAGTTTCGGAAAAAGTTCTAGTAACTCGAGTAAGCGGTTGTTCCGATCGCTCCTCTTCTCCATCTTTCTTTTCTTTTCTTTTTTAATTGAGGTCTAGATCTTGTTGATAACTTCTGCCCACAGCTGCGTCCCCGACCTCTCGGCCTCGTTTTTAAGGGTCCAGAGGAGCTCGGGTAACGCAGGTGGGGTAGAAGGAGGGGCTCTCGGCGGCCGGGTGGCTGTCAAACGTCTTACCGGACGAGCCGAGTCAGAAGAGCCAAAAAAAAAACAACAACCCTGAACGACAGGACCAAAGAGAATTGCTTTTACGACTAGCTTCTTTTCTAATATCATTATCATACAACTATAAAATGTGCCGGGAAGGAGAAGCAGGGGGGCGATGCGGGGGAAGATTTACGACAGCCTTTGTGACCAGAGAGGACGGTAAAAAGGAAACGCTTCCCATTATTGCCAACATTTATCTGTCGTTCGTTACGTTTGTTTGTTTGTTATAAACACATTAAAGCGTCCAAGGGGGAGGGAGCTGGGGATAAATGCGAGTTACGCGTCAGACAAATTTAAAAATCCAAGCGCAGTTGACTATTTTGGAGCTGTTGTAATCTTCCTCTCGCTTCTCCCGGCCGCGAGTGAACGTTCCTCCGGAGGTCGAGATGGAATCTATTTCTCTTTAATGCGCCCGCGTGGCCGCTGTCTGACGCTTCCGAGCTCAAACGCTGGTGCGGCAGCGGGTTTTAACCAGCGAACGCGTCCAGTAATGACAATTCAAACGGATAGCGGCTTAGTTTTTGTTGTTTATTAGAAAAAAAAATAGCAGGCGGCGAAGAGTAACAACATTACCAGCGTTAGCGGTATTAGCAGCATTAACAGCATTTGCAGCATTGGCAGCTTTACTAGCATTGCAGCATTTGCAGTATTCGCTGCATTAGCAGCAAAATGCAGATATTCAATAGTAAAACAACACAACAGTGCTAAACCCTGTGCGAATGAAAGCCAACGGTGAACCTGCAGAATATTATGGTATGTAGTGACTGTCTCCAGAGAAGAGGCTTGCAGTGACTTGCTTCTTTCTTTGCATGTGTGAGTGTTTTCACATGCATGCCGATGTTACTACCTGCATGGAATTAGTGCGTATACACGTTGGTCTTTCGCACATTAAAGTTGATTTTCAGAGCGCGCGGAGGCAACAGCTCCGCATCACGACCTACCGTGGCTCTTTAATTACCGTTTTCAAGGAGAACGTGCGGGTGGAGCTCGCGCTGAGGTCACACCATGCAACTGTCACCGTGGCTACCGATGCTGAAAAAGTCGTGGCGTTCACACGAACCAGCGGGTTAGCGTACGAGGACTGAAAGACTGATGAGGCATCATGCGCCACGCGATTGGTCAAACCAACTGAAGACACCCGAACACGACATGCATCACGACAGCAGCTGCAGGACAGACGGCTGGCTGTTGCTGTCGTCTGGCAACTATCTGCTCTTTCCTCCATTATTGCAGTCCAGTTTAGCCTTCGCTGCGCACCATTTTCGCCTCGATATACACTGATTGCCGTCGTCCTTCGACCTCTTTCTCATCGGCGACATCGGTTAGCGACCTGATTGAGTCACCTCAGAAGTCCGCTCTCAAACGGCGACTGAGATCGGGTTGGGCCAGTTGCCCTCACACATTAACAGGTAGCAAACTAGCCACGCCCAGTGTTCCCGTTTAGCCAAAACCGCTGCCCTCGAACCGTTGCGCAGTGTGACCTTGGCTTCCGTCAATGTCACTTGGTGACTCGGACGCCATTCACCAAATTTAAAGTCATCGGCGAAATCTAATAATCATAACATACATTATATCTATAACCGGCTTTCCTAAAACTCAAGGACACTTTACGATAGAGAACAGTGGATCAAAGCAAAATAAAGATAAAACAGCACTCTAATAATGTAATCTGATGTAAAATATAACTAATAATGATAAATGTTGAGAAATTTAAGACCAGCGTAATGGCCTCAAGCACACCGAGCAATAAATCCATGTGTGTTGTCAGAAGAAGTGAATACATTTGCGGTTTATTTTGTATTTTCTGGCCAGCAGTGGTTTCTGAAGTTCTACAGAACTGAACTCACATCGTGTCCTCCAGACGCTAAAATAAAGATGGATGAGAGGCTTTGTCTTTCTACATGCTATCTTTTGATTTTGAATAATTCACGACAAAAACACGATCGCTGCTCGGGACGAAGCTGAGCGCACGAGTACTAGATTTCAGGTGTTCAAGGTGGTACCTGGAATGAATATCATTTCAGTCAAATACGCCGGTTCCTAGAACAAGTCTGTCCGGATCCACACGTTTGATCCGCCGCCCAGGAGGGTCCTCGATATCGCGCCCAGAGATCACGGCCATTTCTGTCATCCAATCAAAATGCAGACACGGATAATGATGTCTCTCCTCCAACCCTGACTCGACGAAGCAGCTTAGACCCGCAATTAGCTTCGGCATCGGCCTGTCCGGATAATGGCTTCCTGCTAGCCAGCCTTCGCCGCGGTACTGGTATTATCGCTTCCTATAGCGTCCGCGTGGTCTCCCTGCCAAAACTAACAACGGGCCGCCGTCGGAGGAGACTGAGGGGAATTAGTTGACCCGGCCGAGGAAGGTGTCGTTGGCACGAACGCCCGACAGCCTCCATCCCGAGGCTAAACACGCTAAAGCTGCATTTAAAGAACGGAAGGGTGAATAAAGTGCAGCCTGTGCTTGTTATTTCTTTTCCCCAGCACATTGATATGCCATACTGGTGCACCAGTACCCTTTGAAGAACCACACTCTTTAAGATGTTCTACAAAACCCAGCGTTGCCCCGGTAGCAAGCGCTTGGAGACAGCGGCCAGAGAATTCGGCCTTTTACCGGGCAACAAGACCCCAGCTCAATGTGGGCGGCCTTCTGCCTCGAGTAGAAAGAGAGCGTATGATAGAGGCGGACGAGGTGGGAAGGTTGGGAGGTAGAGGTACAAAGGATCTCATTCTAATAATAACAGTAGCGCTAACAGGTACACACAAATAGCTTGCATGATACAATAATAGCATCATAATATTGGACACCTGGGAGTAGATCAAGCCGCTCCACTGGGAACCTGCGAATTGAAAGAGGCCAGGGACTCGGGAGAAGATACGAGGTGGCTATCATGCACTGATGAAGGGACATGAGAGCAGGGGGGAGGGGAAGAGAGGGAGGAATGAGAGAAGAGCATCACGGGACAGCCCACAGCAGAGTACGGCTATGGCGGCATAGCTAGGGGCTAGCCTAGCGCTAACTGCAAGCCTTCTTACAAGACTTTCTTCTGAAAAGAAAGGTTTCAAGCCTGTTCTCAAACAACGAAAGGGCGTCGACCCCTGGATGGACTTTGCTAACTGAACGCTCCGACCCCCGTTCTGCTTTTCAGTAGCCCTACGTAGGATACACTTGGTCCTGGACCATCTCGGGCTCAAATTGAAAAAGGGGAACAAAAGAGTACTGTAGATTGAATTAGCAGAGACGGTGGGCGTCAAAGTGTCCCTGGAAATTGATGCATCGCAAGATACGCCACGGAGGAATTACGTGAAGAGTGTGCGGAATCTGACCGCCGCAAACCGCCGCTCCACTCCATGTCACGTTCATTTACTCCGAGCGAGGGTTGATAATGGAGAGGCGCCGAAAGTGGACGGTTCTGGGCGCAGATAAGGCGGGCCGTGTTTTCATGAGTGGTAACCCCCCCATATCTGATCGTTTTGGCCGAGAATGACCTTTTTAGAGAGGAAAATAAATAAAATTTTTTAAAAAAAAAGGATTAAACAAGATTTGTTCCAATAACGACCGAAAGGTCACGTCTGTCAAACGGAAACAATGCTTTACGCCGGCGGTGTAATTTAAACTCGCGCTTCAGCTGAGATGCTAACCCGGCGATCTCTGGCGCTCGATAAAGGTTTTCCCGCTAAGCTATCGCTTAGCTGTTTGGCAGGGTGGGGGGCAGAGGTGGGGGTGGGGGGGCGTTAAGGACTAATTAGCGCTAAATCTAAGTCTGATCCATGAATCATTAAACTGCCAGTCCAAACCGAAGCACGCTTTGAAACTCCAGATCCAACGGTATGGACGGCCCCCGCCCCGCTCACATCGCGTCATAATTTAAAATCAACACGGAATATTTGACAATATAGGTCTTCAAATACGCAATTGATTCGGCCGCGGAAAATCCATATGTAATTATGGTAATGGTGGCACCCGCGATTACTTTTGCAAGATTAGTAATGTGCTTCCCGTCACTCTCTTTCGCACCTCATTTGCAAGTTCGGCGGGAGATAATTTATGCGCTCGAGGCTCCGAAACAAAGACGGATGCAAACTGTTTACTTTTAAATAACTCAAACGTTCTTGGGCTTCTTGGCACCTGCTGGGGTTTTGACAGAATCCGAGGTGGATCTGATGTTTTCTCGCTTGGCTTCGTCGGTATGTTTGTATTCTTTTTGTTCGTGATTAATGTTTCTCCTTTGGAAGTTGGATACGCACCCCTGATGGTGGGCGGAGGTACCCCACGTCAGAGGGGGATATTCTGCTGGAGTCGGATCTACCAAGCACAGCCACTAGTGATCCCTGGAGTCTGTAAAAGCAGACAGGAGGCGGAGCTGCTCTTCTGTGGAACCATTCTTCAAAACTCCATCCGGGGGGCTTGATCAACTGCTGTGTCCGGCCAGTTGTCCACTGTAGTTCTTTCTTTTATGAATATTTGAGCTCTTTTGGCATCATGGAAGCTATTAGCATGTAACTGTTAGCACTAGTTGTCAGGTTTCAGCTCATGGTTGCCTTGCGTTAAGGGGCGCACAGTGCCTGCAAATAACAAGCAATCAGTGAGGGCTCAAAAACGGAAGCCGCAGTCTCACTGGTTACCGGGTCATTCCTTACGCTTTCCGGATGCGTCCTTTCGTGCCCCTACGTATCCTTACTGACTCTCTGTCTCCGTACGCCAGCTCTTCTGCCACTGGGGGTTTCTTGTTCCTTGCTCCGCCTCTGCACCTCTTGTTTCTGTCTTCCTCCCGGCCCATCAGAGTACACCAGTGCCCCCTTCCTGGCCTCTTGTTCCCGACTAAATCTGTCCTTGAGTCTTGGACCTGGTCCTGATTGGGATGGTGCCCTTTCAACTGGTCTTCCAGCCTCGTGATTATTGGCACTTTCCCGCCTGGCATCTTGGTACTGTATGGGCCCCTCCTCGAGTTTTGGACGCCATTGCCCTTCCGCCTGGCCTTCCGCCCCCGACCGGGCCCCCCCAGTTTCGTTTGATTGCCGGAGCTTTCCCGCCTCGCCTCTCGGTTTCGGTCCGGGCCCACTCCAGCGAGTTTGGATCAGAGCGCTCCCCGCCTGGCCTCCGAGTCCCTCCCCATGCTCGCCCTGCTGTCCAATCCTCGGTGGATGCTGATGTTCTCCAGATGCCGAAGCCACACCCCAGCAAGATGCTGCTCGAATGTGGCCAGAACCAGGGCTCCGGTGGGGCAACTCCACATCAGCGCTAGACTGTTAACTTCTAACTGTTAACGCGATCCCTGCTTTGGTGCGGAGTCTTTCGTCTGCACGGGGATCCAAGCAGCCAGCTGCAACACCACCGTTATTGTCAGTCTCTATCATACTCTGGCTTTCTCTTTCTCTGTCCTTCTCCCTCTCCCCCTCTCTCTCTTTCTACTGGTCGAGGCAGAAGGCCAGCAACATCAATTGTTGTCCGAGGTTCCCGCCTGATAAATGCGGCGTTCCCTCGCCGCTGTCACAGAGTGCTTTCTGGTGGTAAATTTTGGACCTGCTCTACATGGAAAGTGTCGTAAGACTGGGCGCCGTAGAAATAAAATCTGACTTCACTTTTATGTAGTATCACCTCAGCAAAAGTGGAACTCCCTCGGCTCAGAGGCGGCGCGGCGAGCCGTCCTCCCCCGTGATTTGCCACAGTCGGGGCGGGAGGCGAGGGAGTGGGAGGACCATTCACAGAACCGGCAATAAATATCCCCATGGGGAGGCGGTGGGTGTTGGGGGAGGGGCTCTTAGCGACGTTTTCTTTTTTTTCTTTTAATTCCACCTTGCCGTGTGGAAAAGGGGAGATTAATCAGCTTCAGGAAGTGGGTCAGGTGAGGCGGATTCGGCCGTTCTCAGGTGATCCGCGAGAAAATCTGACCAAAGAAACGTCTTCGTCGTTAGCTCGCGGCCTCGTCCACGGCTCAACTCGACGCACCCGGACGTTTCCAACAGAGAGACTATAACTCGTTTCTCCCACTCCCGCTGATGCCAGTGAAGGGCTCCCATGGCTGCCACACACACACACACACACACACACACACACACACACACAAACACACACTCACACACAGACACATAAACACCCACACAGCCATATTCTCCTTAAAACACACAAATAAAAACACATAAATATTCACATACAC
>CAAKHD010014061.1:91475-110325 GCA_901007705.1 Fistularia tabacaria
GGGGTTGGATTTTTTTTGTTTTTTGAAGTGGGTTTTTTTGTTTTTTTGTTTTTAAAAACCGGGAGTTTTTTTTTTTTTTTTTTTTTTTGGGGGGGGGGGGGGGGGGGGGGGTTCAAGGCCATTACTTTTGAAAATGTTCAATCAGACAGATAGATTTCAGAGAACTTTAAGGATAAAAACAAGTCATGTATTGGCCACCGCTTGGATTCGCTACACCAGATTAAGGGTTTAGAGAAGATTATTCTTCCTGTTAGCATCTGCAGACACGGTCACAAAGCCCACTTTTTGTTTTAATAAGGGATCGACTGCAGGAAACTTGCACTGGCTGACCAATCAGGAGGAGTTTGAAGGGACACAGCGTGATGCCACTTTGTTTTCCTTCTTTCCTCTACGACCTTGAATGACCTAAAGTAGGAGGCACAGTGTGAGAATGGCCTCAAGCCCACGGCTACGACGCAGACCCAGCTCCCGACTGCAACCCTCGCGCCGCGTCGACCCGGGTTAGCATCCGTAATTAGCCTCAGCCATCGTTCAAAAGTAGGGAAATGGATGGCGTGGCGTCCCGCAGGAAGTAAATACTTGACCGCTAACGGCGGGAGGAAGCTGCAGTGCCGGGTTTCGTGCGCGTCCGAGCGAGTGGTCGCGTGTTGCTAAAAACCACATGGTTACTCTCTCGCATTTTCACTAGAATGAAAGAAGAAATAAGATGAAGAAGCAGAATCCAGTCATGGAAACCCCACACGGGTCCTGGCTGAGGGTTTTAGAGCCGTCGTCCTTGGAACCCAACATTTCCGTGTTGATGAGCAAGACGCTGAACTGCTGCTCCTTCGCTGCCTGCTGCTCATGGTTCATCCATGATGGCTTAGATGCAGTGGTCAAATTTAGCTGATGTCGTGCTCCATGTATGACTGAATGTGACAATAAATGTTTTCTTCTTCTGAAAGGTGCCACTTAGCAGGTCCTGGGGAGCATTTTGCGGTCCCGGGTCTTGCTCCAGCACAACAGTCCAGCAGGATAGGAGCAGCTTGCAAAATGAACCGTGAACATACGGCCCCGAACCTCTCACAGCCTGAGCCTCGTCACCTCCCCTGCACCTCAGCATCCGAAAACCAAGTCGCCCGGATAGCGTGTTCTGGAGTAACGTATGATTCAGGACGGCTGGCCCCTCGTATGAAACCCCGCCCTCGCGTGGCAATGACTGCTCTCGGTTGGAGGAGGTCGGCGGGGGAAGTCGAGAGGTTTTTCTGTATCCTTTGCTTGCTTTTTCCTCTGAGATCAAATGCTCTCTGAGAGGAAGCCGCTCTTGAGAATAGTCGAGAAATTGGGATTTGCAGCCGATGCGACATCGGCTAACAAAAACACTCTGCCGTCTTTTGCTGCTTTTCTGATTTTACAAACTTTTACTTAAATTTAGCAAAACATCCTTTTGGAAGAAAAACAAAACAAACAAAAAAAAAAACCCTTTTGAACTAAATTGCTTGACCGATGTTCCACCACTGGGACGACCGCTGCGACTGCTGATTTCATTTTCATACTGCCCTTCAAATAAATAACGGCGACGAGTGAGTGGCCCTTCCTCCATCTTAATGAGCGTGTCGCTTCGATTGGAAAGAGTGGATTTTTGGAAAATACTTCCACTCCGAGGCACCGGAAAGATTTTAAAAACTCCGCCTGAGCGCTGAGGAATGAAAGACGGGACGAACCAAAGGAGGCAAAAACTAAACCAAACAAACTGAATGAGACTGCGGTCCCTGTTGTTCGTTAAATATCACAAACAAAGCGTCCGTTTGATTTTAACTTCAAAAAACTACCTTGAAAAAAAATAAAGTGACGGGGGGTTCCAGCCGGGAAACAGAGGCCCTCGTCGTCTCGCCCAAACCTGCCGAACGCCGACTTCCCCCGAGGACGCGGGGGAGACATTCAGGGCCTGGATCAAACGAGCCCCGTCCCGTAATTAATGCCGATTGCAGGCGCGGGCGCGCTAGCTTGTCATCGTCCGCGGTCGCTGTTGTGTCTTTTCGCGCGACGGGTAAATGCGGCCACAGGCTGCCCTCGGTTTCGTCCCCGAACTGTGTTGGTTTGAGAAACCGATTCAGGTAAATCACCCCTTTTTGAAGTTTTGTCGAAATTTCCTTGTCGTTGCAACTGGACTTGAAATTCTTCGCCTCTTCACTCGTCCGAGAGGCTTCTTCAGGTCTCGTGACCTGTGGGGTTTCCCAATGTAACTGCCAGGGTTTTGCGTGGGTCTATGATATGGTGGCTTGCTATGTAAATGTACTTGGTCTCTGGGGGTTGTTATGCTAATCATTAGCGACCTTGTTTCTGCTGATCAACTCTTACATTTGACACCATAACCCAGACCCGCAGCAGTTACACTGGGAAACTCCCCACAGGTCATGAGAGCTGAAGAAGCCTCTCGGATGAGGGCAGAAACGTCTTCAAGTGAAGAAATTCGAGTCCAGCTGCCACGATAAGAAGATTTAGCCAAGAATCCACGTGATCTGGATGACTGAGAACCTCCACGTGATTTACATTTTTCAGCATCAGGATGATTATTTGAGTTCCAGATCACAAAACCTATTCGACGTTGGCTGCTTGAAGATGCAGGGAATTTTATCTCCAGGACCTAAAGGTTTCACTGGAAAGCTAAAACCGCCATCGGGGTAAAATGTACCCACCGACTGAACGCATTGATTTTTAAGGTGCGCAGTTTGTTTACTTATCATCCTTCTCATCACACAGGAACTCAACAGACTTGGTCAAGATGCTACAGGTTCTGATTCATATCCATGTTTTAGCGATAGGTCCGCTTTGAAAGGACAATTTGTTCATTTCTGCGCCGGATATTGGACTGGAAGTTAGCTAGGAGTTGTCCGTTTATAGTTTGTTCAGATGAACGAATGCAAGGGCTTGGAGGAAATTTTCCCAGCGGAGATTTTCCCAGGAGGCCCTGGATCTGTCCGGACCCAGAATGTGTGTCTCGCCGGGAAGCGTCGGCGAGGCGGCGCAGGCGGCGCAGGCGGCGCTGCGCACCCTCACGCTCTCCCGCACACACTCAAATGGACACGTGCAATGCCTGACTTACGTCCCTGTAATAGATTTCAATCGAGAGCAGTGAGGGAAAGGGGGGGGGCAACATACAATGCTTCAATCCAATAATGCGAAATTAACAGATAGCAAAATGAAAATGTTCTTTATGCAGCAGCATTTTTTCAGCCGTTGGCGGCTCCGGTTTCCACACTTGTCTGACAATACTGCGTCTATACAGTGCATTCACGTGAGCAGGGGGTTGATGGGACATCTCTAGGTCTTGCATTGGTGGTGTGACTGGACGACGTCAGAAACCTTTGGCGGCGCGCCGCGGAGAACGTTATCTGGAGTGCAGCTGCCCTGACAGAGGTTGTAGGCTGCTCGGAGTATTCTGGCGAGGGCTGATGTTGTCGTCGGAGGCTAAATGGTCTCCACTTATGCAGCGCCTTTCATGCTAAACAGCGTTCGCCGTTCACCAAGTTACTCGCCGAGCCGAGTTCAGTGTCTTGCCCAAGGACACTTCGGCATGCGTCCAACCGCCGACCCTCCAATTGTTGGGAAGCCCGAAGCACTCGAAACCCCTGAAGAAAGAGGTTTAGATGAAGACCAGAAGCGTGGTACCTGTGAGTGACTGGGTGATCTGGCGAACGCCGTCGAGACGAGGGAACAAGAGAAGGTCCATGAACGCACCAGGCTCAACTGCCAATCGGTTCGTTTCACCGTCAGGTATCAGAACCGCCGCTTCCTTGTACAACTCCTGTAAACACATCTTTCTTCTTCTTCTCCCTTGGGCTGGTCCCTCTAGGAGTCACAGCCAATCACCTGCCTCCATCTCAGCTAATCTGCTTTGGTCTCACTCTGTAGCTTTTATATGTAGATTTTTTTTTTTTTACAATGCCTGAATAATTTTGTTGTCTGAAGTTGACAACCCTGAAAACTTCCTTTTTTTTTAACTTAAAACTTCATTTTTAACAACTTTTCTTGAACAAGTTCATTAAACGACTCGTCTGTTGAATCGGGACTTTTGCCAAAAGTAAGACTGGCTTCTTATTTCTTTTTTAATCTGAAAAACAGACAGCTTTAACAAGCTCTTTCTTTGGACTGACACACACACACACACACACACACACAAACAAAGCTCGAGAAAGGAAACCGATCACCGCAGGTGGTTGAGAACGCCGCAGCTGGAACTCGGATCAAAACGCGAAAGCGACGGCTGGCAACACGGCGCAGGAGTTCAGCGAAACCGCCCCTCCGTACATTGAAGGCTGTCCTCCAGGTTATTTCCTCCCGGATCCTGAACCACCTGTTTTTTGTTGCCGCATCGCCGTCAGCAGCTTTTGGTTTTTCTGCACGTAGCCTCTTCCACGTCTATTTTTTTACCTGCCATTTTTCACCCTTAAATCTTCTGGGAACATCACGAATTTTCAGTAAGCGCGTTCACATGTAATGCAGTGAGAGAGAGACTAGTCGTAGGTCTCTTTAGCCGAACTTTGCGTCACCAAGAACCATCCGTCCGCGTCGACGTGCAGCCCGTCGATCCGAGTCCATCCAAAATCTCCGGCGCTCTGCACACAAGGCAGGCTCTCGACGGGTGACGTCACCGCCCGGCCACTCGTTCATTGGCTTAAAAGACAAAACTGTCTCCTCGACGGCTAACGAGGCTAAAACGCCGCGGCGGGCACAAGTGATGAGAGTGTTCTCCGCGCTCCTTTGACGGATTGGGAACATCGCCCTCCGCTCGCCCGCCACCCGGCTCCTCAAAGTTCCGCCGCTCCTCCAAACTGATGGCGTGCTCATAGATTCTTGCCTCGGAGAAGTTAAACATGACTTATAGGCCTCAATTTACGCCGGCCTGTTATACCAACACTGCAATATCTGGGCCACGTTCCTGACACATCTGTCCCGAGACGAACGGCCCATAACGGAGCCGCCGGGAGGGATTGCTCCGCTTTTACAGGCCGGCAGATATTGGATCACAGATTGCAGGGCAGACAACATTTTACGCGCGGAACCGCGGTAAAAGTGGAGGTTAGAACGCCGTTAGAACTGTCAGAAGCCGGCCACGGTGATTTGTCCCGGCGCTGGCTCTGTCCGGCCGTACGGCGCCGCGGCGCCGCGTTTAATCAAGGGGGAACGTCCCGGGTGAATTTGTCAAAACTTCTCCGGCTCTACGCATTTTATTCAGAGCTCATTCATCATCAGCTTCACCTGTCTACGTTTATTTCGGGATTCATTCTCTACAGCGCTCATCCTGCACTCGGGGTCACGGGGGGGCGGAGCTTATCCCAGCCGTCAGCGGGCGAGAGGCGGGGTTCATCCCGGACTCTCGCCAGTCGATCACAAGCCCGCAAATAGAGACGTTCACTCATTCGCACGTCCGACGGAGACATTAAACCGTTCCCTCAGTTGTTCACCCACTTGTCATTTTAGTCTTATTTATTATTCTGTTTTTTCTGCATGTCGCAGAGCGTCGATGCTGCTCACAAGCATCCCGAAGGCCCCTTTGTTTTTGTCTCACCTCAATCCCTATTTTTGCACCACCTCCAATCACAAGGCGTTTTTCCTCATGTTTTGTGTTGTTTTTTTCTGTCGTTTATATTGTTTATCCATGTACACATTTTTTTCACGACTATTTGCACTATTTGTAATGCTGCCGTGACATCCTGAACGCCTCTTTTCTTTTATTACCTCCATCCCCACTTTCCCTCCAATCACAAGGTATTTCTCTCATACTTTATATTTTTTCTGTTGTTTATGTTGTTTATATATATAATGATATATAATTATACAATGATATATATTATATAATATATATAATAACCTATATCTAATGTCGACACGTGTAACCATTCACTCCCTCATCGATACATGACATAGAGGCAGAAATGATTCACTCTCATTCACACGTCACATAGAGACAGCCATTCACGCCATGAACTGTAAACATCCATAGATCATCTCCGCATCATTTAGAGATGTACGACCTTTCACCCTCTCATTCTGTGTTATCTGCATGTAGCAAAGCACCGATGCTGACAAGACAGTGGTGAGACCAGAGAGGCTGGATGGTTTGGAGACAGTGACACTGAACAAAAGACAGGAGGCAGAGCTGGAGGTAGCAGAGATGAAGATGTGGAGGTTCTCTTTAGGAGTGACCAGGATGGAGAGGATCAGGAATGAGTCCATCAGAGGGACAGCTCATGTTAGATGTTTTGGGAGAGAAGGTCAGAGAAGCCAGACTGAGATGGTTGGGTCATGGACAGAGGAGGGATAGGGACTATATTGGTAGACGGATGCTGGAATTGGAGACGCCAGGCAGGAGGTCTAGAGGAAGACCAGGGAGAAAATTTCTGGATGTAGTGACAGGAGATATGAAGGTAGTTGGTGTGAGAGAGGAGGATCCAGAGAATAGAGTTAGATGGAGGAGCTTGATTCGCTGTGGTGACACCTGAAGGGAAAAGCCCAAAGGAAAAGAAGAAGAAGAAGCAAAGCGCCGATGCTGCTCACAAGAATCCCGAACGCTCCCTCCAATCACGAGGCGGTTCGCTCATATTTTATATTTTTTATTTTTATTTTTAATATTAAATTCAATTGTTTAAATTGTATATATATACAATTTAAACAATTGAATAAAATATTAAAAATAAAATTTAAAAAAATGTAAAATGTGAGCGAACCGCCTTGTTCTTTTTCTTTTTCACTACTATTTGCACTATTTTTAATACTGCTGTGACAATTTCCTTTCCCCGTTGTGGGATCAGTAAAGTCTATCTTATCTTCTTCACATTTCAATGATGACACATGCAGCCATTCACTCTGTCATCCATACTTCAAATGGCGGAAAAATAACTTCACTCGTTCGCACGTCATGTACAGACATAGAACCATTCACTCTGTCGTTGGAGATGTAAAATCATTCACACGTCATTTGGAGATATGAATCCATTCGCCCTCCTCCTGCATGTTCTTGACCACCCATGTGGGAGGAGCCCGGAGAACCAGGAGGAACCCCCGCGCAGACACGTGGAGAACGTGCGGACTCCAACCGGAAAGGAATCGAACCTGGCACCCGTGGGCGTGTTCCGCTGCACCGCTGTTGATTTTCCCATTACTTATCTTGAATTTGTGGAGCCCCTGGAGACACCTGGCTCCGATCGCCCTCAAGTGCGTTCACGACTCGCTGACGCGACGCGATTCGTGTCAAATCAGGTCGGACCGAAATAGCGGCGCAAATAAATCGCACTCGGCACTCAGGGGGGAGGACGGCGGCGCCGCAGACAGCCGGCTGTGCAAATGAAATTACACTTCCCACGGGGGGACGCGGACCATGTACTTCATTATCCCACCTTGAAAACGCTATCGCGCCCGTAGCACTTTTCCTTCTGGCACCATAATTTCTAACACCTGCGGCCGGGCCTGACAGGACGAAGCATCGGGGACGAGATCCACGAGAGGGAATGACGACTCCCGGACGTCTCGGCGCCACCAATTAGCCTAATCGTGTCGTGCTACAGCCCAAAGTCCCCGTGATCAGACTTCCATCACCAACTTTCCTCGCTCAACGCCGCTATTTGAAGCCATGATGCTGCTTCACGGTGAGGAAAGCGATGGATTGTTTATTCTTTTTCCATTTTTTCTCCCCAGGAATACCAACAAACACCATTGTTTCATTCATTCGATACAACTGGCCGCGACTCCGACGGAAGGACCCGGATCATTGCGCTGACTCCTCCCCCTTAACCGTCGCCGGGAGACATTTCTAATGGCTCGGTTGAGGATGGCGGTGGGATCAACGGCCACAGTTTGCAGGAAGCGAGTGAACTATAAACCACACTCACGAAACTTTCAGCCGGAATAGGAATCTGCTGCTCGGGAGGTTTATTCAAATTTCAAGATTCTTGTAAATGTAGAAAAGGTGCTTCCCTCTGCAATGAGATCTAGGGGTAAAAAAGGTACGACGGCGCAATGAACCCCACGGGAGGTCAAGGGTCACCGCTAGAGGACCACTGAATATGCGTTTGTGGCATATTCAGATACTCTGGTTGAGCCTGGAGTCAATCACAGCTGACATGGGGTCGAGAGGCGGGGTTTAACCCGGAGGGGTCGCCCGTCAATCACAGGGTCCACGAATAGGGGAATCAAGCGTTCACTCTCTCATTTACGAGTCAGAGTCTGAGAACCCAGGGAGGAGAACATGGAGAACCCAAGCATAGAGACCAAGGAGGTCCCAAGAAGGAGAACGCGGAGAAGTCAGGCAGGAGAACAAGGTGAAAAACAAGGTGGGAGAACATGGAGAGAACCCAGGCAGAAGAACAAGGAGAACAGACAGAAATCGGTGCAGTGGAAAATTCTTAATGTGAGGTTGGATTGCAAATAACAATAATAATATTAATATAATAATAATATTAATCTATTTATTTCTGCTCATGTTATTTTGTGCTATCTATGTGTAAAAGTGTATGTATATATGTGTATATTGTGTATATTGTGTATATGTGCATATATATTTATGTAGGTGTGTGTACGTGTGTAGAAATGTATGTATACGTGTGTGTGGGAATGTATGGTGACTTATGTGCATGTGTGTTTGCACTGTCACATGTGTGTATTTATCTTTCCTGTTTTTTGGTTGGTTTTTTTTCCTTTCTCTAATGTTGCTGCTGCAACACCCGAATTTCCCCTGTGGGGATCAATAAAGTATTATCTTATCCTAATAATAATAATAATATTTATGAATAATCATACTGCTAATAATACTGAAAATACTAAAAATACTACTACTTCTACTATTACTACTACTACTAATAATAACATAAAATAATATTAATAATAATAATAATATTTATGAATAATCATACTGCTAATAATACTAAAAATACTAAAAATACTACTGCTACTATTATTACTACTACTACTAATAATAATAACAGAAAATACTAATAGTAACAATAATAATGAAAACAGAAAATACTACTACAAATAATAATAATAATGAGCTGCAGGAAGCAGCTGTTGCTAAATCACAGGTCGACCTCAGGGACGATAAATAAACTGAAAACGTTCTTCTCATTACTGTCTTTTGTTTTCTCAGACAGAGGTACTTTGCTTGGATTATTACGAAATTAGATCATTTTAATTAGGAGCTAATATTCAAGTTGTGCGGTTATTTTAGAATTGAGAAACAGAGTTTAATTTTGAAGGTCATAGACCTCCTGATTTCCTGGGCGCGGCGGGTAAAAAGCAAAACTCGAGATCCTAAAATGCGAGATCACCTCCTCCGCCGCGGATTAAAACGTCGGCCGGGTCGCCTCTGCCGGAAAAAAAATGTGACGTGAATAAATAGAAATGAAAAGACGCAGATGGCGCGGTCAATGAGGCTCGGGGAGACGGATCGATGTGCATCAGCGGGGGCCGCGGGCCGTGACCCCGGCCCGGCACACCTCCCTTTACCCAAACCCCCTTGACTGTGTCGAGAATATCCATACCTTCACACACACACACACACACACACACACACACACGGCGTCTGCAGGGGGGGGCTGGAGACCGAACTCTTAAATTAAGCGGTCTACTGGAGCGGTCAGGGATAAACCCGCTCTCTTAAGAATTACCATCATCGCACCGCGCTGTCAGGGACGGATCAGATTATCAGGAATGAGACGGGGTGCCAGCAGAACCTCCAGAGCAGCTGGCGCCCCGTCAGTCTGAGGGAAGGGGGGACTAGAAATGCACGCAGCTCGCGGCGGAAGCCTCGATTCTAAGTCGGCGATCTTAAAAAAACAAAGCACCTGGTAAGCGAGAATCCTGACTTAAGGGTTTCTTCCTGAGATATGAGTCATCGCTCGATGGATTTTTTTCGTGATGCGAGCCGAGATCTGTGTGGGAGTGGCGTTTAAAGACAGTGGGAAAAACACAGGCGGGGTGAGCATCGTCTGCGAGAAGGCAGGGGACGCTTCGAGGGATTCGTTGCAGCAGGCGGCGGGAATGACGACGGATGAGGCGTTGCAGGACGCAGTTCGACGGTTTTAAAAAGAGGAGCGGCATGCACTCCGTCGCTAAGTGAACTTTCGCCATTAAGTGTAGCAAAGCGCGCAAGTTACAGTTAGCAACACATTGTAGCATGAAGCGTGTAGCCAGTAAGCTTTAGCACCCCAAACCTCCTTCCCCCGATCTTCAAGTTGAATGCACTTCATAAAACCGTTTCATTTCTCTACCCTCGATTTTATGATGTATTATCAAATTCAATAAATGATTTGTTATTTATGAAGTACATTTTCCTTATTTAAAAACAAGTTAAAAAAAACAAACAAACAAAAAAAACAATTTCCAGGATGCTAGAAGGGATTAGTAGCATTTGAATTCATTTAAATGGGGAAATTTAATTTGATACACAAGCAAGTTGACTGGAGACGCAGGACCATTCGGGGAAGATAATCGGCGTCACTTCCTGTTTTATTTTGAAAGTCCGTGTTGCGCTTGACTTCCCGTCATGCGGCCCTCTCCCTCCGCTGTCATGCACACTCTCCCGTCTCGATGGAATCCGCCGTCCAACCTCCTCCATTTCGGCCGCCGGTCGTGCTTTTATCTGATGTCGTTTTCGGGTTAAATAAAAACATCAAGCGATGTGGTTTTTTTCGGCCCCGTCTGAGCTCCGCGCCGCCGTCGTGACAGGTATTATCCCTCACCGTGAGCCAGAAGTGCCCCGTGGAACCCTCGGCGAGGTTTCCATTTGAAACATTTTCTTTTCTTTCAATCTTCTGCGCTCCGCGAGGCGCCCGTCCCGCTCGCCGCCTCCCGAAGACCGACCGTGTATTCCTCCCGAAACGTCTGAAATGTATTGAATATCGCTCCCGCTGGCTGCGCCGGATAAATCAAAGGGCCGGCGGTCGGCGCCGCATTGGGTTTTCATCGTAATCCGACGAGCGCCGTTTGATTCTGGGGGAAACAAAAGCCCCGCGCACTTAAAGAGGCATCAGTGAGGCGTCTGCGCGGTGAGATACCGGAGGGATACCAGAGTCTGAAGTTGGGAGGTTTGAATTGATTAATGTCCCTATATGATGTGTGAATGACAGAGTGAATGGTTGTATGGTCTCTATATGGCGAGTGAGTGAGAGGGTGAATGGTTGTGTGTCTCGATATGATGCGTGAATGACAGAGTGAATGGTTGCATGCTCTCCATACAACATGTATGTGACAGGATCAACGGTTTTATGTCTCTTTGCGACATGTGAATGGTTCGATGTCTTGACATGACATCTGACTGAAACAATGCAGGTCTCAATATGACCTGTAAATGACAGAGTGAATGGTTGTATGGTCTTCAAATGATGCGTGAATGAAAGGGTGAATGGTTTTAGGTCTCTTTAAAACAAGTGAATCGTCGTATGTCTCTTTGCAACGTGTGAATGAGAGGGTGAATGGTCGACACCTGGTCTTCATGGGACAGTGAAAGTGTACGTCTCCATATGACGTGTGAATGAAAGGGTGAATGATTGTAAGTCTATACAACGTGTGAACAAGCGAGGGAATTTTTGTGTCTCTTTAAAACGTGAATGAATGGGTGAATGGTTGATTCTCTTCATATGACATGCAAATGGCAGAGCAGTGTTTATATAGTCTCTACATAGCTTGTGAATGAGAGGGTGAATGGTCGTATGTCTCGACATGACGTCTGAATGAAACAGTAAAGGTTTATGTCTCGATACGATGTGCGAATGAGAGGGTGAATTGTTGCACCGTCTCCATACGACATGCAAATGACAGAATACATGGTTTTATGTCTCTTTTCGACATGTGGATGACAGGGTGAATGGTTGTATGGTCTCTTTAAAACAAGTGAATGAAAGGGTGAATGGTTGTTTGTGTCTAAGTTACGTGTGAATGAGCAAGTCAATAGTTGTATGTCTCTTTGCAACGTGTGAATGAGAGGGTGAATTCCAGCACCCATGCGCAACCCCGACTTCTTTATAAACCATTTAGCTAAAGAATGAATGAATGAATGTCCGTCAGACATGTCTTCGGTGACACAGCGGCCGGGATGTTTGTCTGGACCCAAACCAATCAGATGTGACTTTATCATGTTGTGTCACCACGCCCGCTTTGAACGGCGAGGACGATCAAATAGCCGCGTTTCCACGGGTCCCTGGCCTGACTCGCACGTTCTGAAATACATCCGGCCCTCGGGGGACGGTGTTCGGTTTAATTACGGACACGCAGGACATCGGTGGAAGTTAATGGCGTTGTCGTTTTACGTTGAACGTCGGCGGGCTTCTCCCAGCGGTGTCGTCGGGGGAGGGGAGGGTCTCGAACACGGCCTTTATGAGGGAGCCGTGACGAATACGCAGCTGGGCCCTCCAACGCCGCCACGGGCAGCGCTCATCCCTTCCCCGGAGGAGCCGAGGGCGATACGGCCATTACCCTCCGCCCTGCGGAGCTCCCCCTCCGTGGACCGCCACACTCTCGGGGACAATCTACGGGCGGAGGGTTCCTCACGGGGAGGCTAATAAAACATGGCCGCCAGCGGTGGCGGAGGCAATATCCGCCCGTTTTGCGCGGGGAAACGCCGCTCCCCTGCCTGATCTGAGGGGATTACGGCGACCCTGCGGAGCCCGCTCGGCGTGAAAACCCCAGGCGGCGGCTGTTCTCTGTCTGGACCTGTTATCCGTTCCTTTTGGTTCTCCGGAGAACGCGGCCGGCTAGTCGCAGCGGCGCAGGCCCCTCGGCCAAATGACAGGCGGCCGAGATTAATTGCGACAGTTCTTGGAAATGGGGGCCGGTGCCATTTGTCCGAGTCAAGGCTGATAATGGCGGCGTCGATGGCCTTTGCCGACGGACGGCGTTCTGACGCAACTTTATCAATATGTATCGAGATGCGCTTTACAAAAAAACACTGCCGCTTGGAATCGGTGTGAATGGATGAGTTTTACTCGCCTGTCAACACACTCAAAGACTACCTGGGCGCAAAACAAGAACGAGCAAAGAGTCGGAGTGGAAGGGTGAAGGGTGAATCATCATACGTCTCCCAGGGAAATGGGAGTAAGGCAGTGAATGGTTGTTTGTTCTGATTTAACATGTGAATGAAAGAGTGAATCGCTATGCGTCCCTATAAGACGTGTGAATGAACGAGTTATACATCTACATGACATGTGAGTGAAAGGGTGAATTGTTGTAGGTCTCCATATGACATGTGAATAAAGGATTAATTGTCCTGATATGATGAGTGTATGAAAGGGTGAATTGTTATATATTTCTATATGATGTGTGAATTAAAGGGTGAACCGTTATACGTCTGAGTATCACATGTGAATGAAAGGATGGCTGTTTGTCCCGATGTGACATGCTAACGAAAGGGTGAATCGTTTTACATCTCTATTTGATGAGCGAATGAAAGGGTGAATTGTTATGTGTTTCTATATGACATGTGAATAAAGGATTAATTGTCCTGATATGATGAGTGTATGAAAGGGTGAATTGTTATGTGTTTCTATTTGATGAGTGTATGACAGGGTGAATTGTTTTACATCTCTATTTGATGAGCGAATGAAAGGGTGAATTGTTATGTGTTTCTATATGACATGTGAATGAAAGAGTGGTTGTTTGTCCTGATATGACATGCTAATGAAAGGGTGAATCGTTTTACGTGCCCATATGACGTGTGAATGAGAGAGTGAATGGTCGCGTTTATATACACAACGTGAAAGGAGAGCGCATGAATGGGTGTTGGTTTCTATAGGTCGCGTGAACGAGTGAGTGAATGAAAAACAAATCCTTCTCCGTAGCAATGCTGCGGGGCGACAACACCGAATCTACATCGAAAAAACCCAGCTGCTTTGAATACATACAACAAATACATAGGGACCAACACAACCCCCCCCCCCCCCCCACCCCCCCACGCTGCCAGAGCCCGTTGGCTCCCGGCGAGGGGCTTCCCAGCCAGCTCTTCCTGGCACCGCTGGCTCCGTGTCCTGAGCATACTGATTCTCATATCAGGGCTCATTTCCATAATCCCGCCCGCGATTGGTCTCGGTTTAATGAAGGGTGGTAATGCATTTCAGCAACAATGTTTCACCCCCTCGACACGCCAAACGTAAACAGAACGGCGCGGTGACATCTGGCGAAGCAAAGGCCGACTCTATAATCGTAAAAGAAGAAAAGGCGTCCGCCGTCGGGCGGCGACAGGGGCCTGGCATTTCCCGGATATAAAGGAGCTGTCAAAGTTTCTTTTCCTTTTTTTTTTTTTTTCCGACACGGCGCCGGCGGCTTCCAGGGTGGCAAACTCAAACAAGTGAGCTGATTGAAGTGGGAGCCATTGGCGGAAAATAAAAAAATCCATCTTCCTGTTTATGCAGAAGCTATCATGGGAGGGATGTGAGGGGAAGGGGGGGGTCTGGCAACGGACTCCCAAACAATCTTAAATATGGCTGAGTGAAGAGAGGGAAGTGACAGCCCTCGATGTATTGGTATTTATACAGGGAACACAAATCCATCCATTCAATCATTCATCTCCTACGCTGCTTATCCTGCATTCAGGGTCACAGGGGTCACGGCTCATAGACCTGGAACAATCACAGAGCAACATGTGGAGGCATGCAACCATTCACCCTCTCACTCACACGTCACATAGAGACATGCAACCATTAACCCTCTCATTCACACGTCCGAACAGTTTTAGATCACGGGTGTCAAACTCTGGCCCGCGGGCCACATTTGGCCCGCAGTGTAATTGTGTTTGTCCTGCTGAGTCATAACAAATAAGTATCAGAGCTGCCCGTCGGTATTACAGCCGATGCTCTGCTCTGATGGGTTTTGGCGCGAAATTCACATCAGGACCCACAAACGGCCTCTCCTCTGTTGACAGTAATCTTAGCGACCTTATGCTAATCCTAGCACCGTGCTACCCCTCTGAAAGATGGTGCAAAGAAAGGCAGAAAACAGTGATTTTATTTTTACATTTATTTTTAGCCAGTGGAAAAAGGTTAGTGTTGAAATTGAATTCAGAGGCTGCAAATAAAAAGAGGCATTCGATTTTTATTTAATTCTTATTTAAGAAATTAATGCCATTGGTTTTGTTTTTTAATTCGAATTTCAGTTTTGCATGTGTGCAATATGAAGTTATGTATTGTACAGCATTAAGCTTTGCTTGTCCCATATTCAGTTTTTAAGCAAAACTTGTAATGGCTCCAGATGAGAAGGATCGTTGTTTTATCTGGAGGAAGACCTTTTTCAATAAATATCAATGTTTGCCCGCGACTTTGTCCCAGTTTTGAATTTTGTCCCGCTGCGTATTTGAGTTTGACACCCCTGGTTTAGACAATCCACTGACCTCCTGCATGTTGTTGGAGGAACCCGGAGGAAGCCCATGTAGACACGCGGACAATATGGAGACTCCACCCAGGAAGGTCCCTGGTCAGAACTGAACCGTTGATCCAGCAAAAGCATATTCTGAGTGAGTCTTTGTGGATCATGGAGGGAAAGCATCTGAACACTGACTTATAAATCCAGCTTCATGCCAAGTATTATTGGAGTCTTAGAGGTTTTGAATCCACAGGCTAATGTTTTGCTATGGAGCTTTATCACCATTCAGGAATTCATGGGCAAATGTATCTCCTGCAAGTCCCTCAGGGTCCGGGTGACTCTGGGTTCCTGATGCTGCACCGAAAAGCCGCGACCGCGTTTCACCTTGACGGAGCGGAAACAAAAAAACAAACGTCACCTCGGTGGATTTCTCTACGGCCGGCGTGTTAATAATATTTCAATCACTTCCTCTGCACTAATCTAGCATGTCAGGCTCGCTGAGAGCGGCTCCCGAAAACCCGCCAACTCCACCTCTCTGATAAGAACCCCCGGCCGTAACAACCGAACAGATGGCACCTCGCGCTCCTGATGGGATGTCAAGCTCGCGACTCCAACCTCTGAGCTCCGGGTTCCTTGCCGAACAACTGGGCCGTGGTGGGGAGATTAAGTGAGGCTGCCACCGCGGCGCGGCGCGCTTCATTAGGCCCCGGCGAGGAGGGACGTCGGTGCCCCGAGGCAAACCGGAACCCGGAGGAGAAGGAGGGCTCTGCTGACAAAATTCAAAATGATTATTTAACAGGTTGAATCAATTCTTCATAACGAGCCTTCAGTCCAGCTCGACCCACAGTGGTTGGTTTGGCCGGGGTTCTTTGACGGGTGGCAGGGAACATCCAGCGCCGCCGAGCCGCCGACGCCTGAAACATCTCCACTCCGGTCGCAGGGCATTTGTAAAATCACTCCTATGGACTCCATGCCTCTTCGGTGGATCTTGAGTCCGTGCCCTCGATGGTGCTTCCGCCTCAAAGCAAGAAGGTCCCTGGTCGGATTCCAACACGGGGGCCTTTCTCTGCAGGGCCTCCACGTCCTCCATATGTCTGCAAGGGTTTCTGGTCTCGTCCCAAAGTAAAAAGGAGGCGGCACGTTGGAGACCCCAAATTGCCCTGATATTTAAATGAGAGAGAGGCTAGTTGTATGGCTTGTTATGATAAGTGACTGGAAGAGCCAATAGTTGTATGCTTTTACATGATAAGCTAGCTGGAGAGGGAACAGTTGTGTGCCTTTTTATGTCAAGTGACTGGAAGAGCGAATAGTTGCATACTTTATAGGATAAGCTAATGGGAGAGCGAATAGTCGTATGCGTCTCTACGTGGCCCCGCCATCAACTGGCAACCAGTACAAGGTGAACCCCGCCTCTCGCTCAATGCCAGCTGGGATAGACCCCAGGCCCCCCATGTGACCCTGAGTGCAAGACAAGCGGTGTAAATAATGAATGACTGAATGAATGTCTGTCAGACCCAAAACAAAGTGCTACATTCTTTTCCTCAGTGACAGTGCGGCTAGGATGCGCCGTCTGAATCCCAACGCGTGGAACGCGGCGCCATCGGCATAAACAGATCTTTGGAGCAGATTAGAAAATTCTGAAACCGAGACCTGTCTCGGTCTACGTCTCCCCTTCTTGTTTCCTCTCTCGGATTTCTTTTTTAGCCATGTTTTGGCAAACTACAAAGCGGGAGCCCGGGGGACGCTCGGCTGAGTGGTTACCGCGGCGATGAGCGTTACGACGAGGTACAAAGCGATCCCTGACACGCAAAGCCAGATTTCCCGGCTTCCGAAAACTCCGCGACCGACGTCCTCAACTTCCAGTCATCCCGCAGGAAGTTGGCGTGAACCTCAGCCAACTCTGGTTTTGGCACAGATGATCTCCGTGAGGGAGGAGAAACAGGAAGTTTAACCCCGGGGTATTTTCTCCTGACTCGGAGCAATATCTCATTCCCGCCGTGGAACAAGAAGGTTCACAAGTGTCCTTGAATCCAAGGATGAACTCTTCACCCACACGTCTCCACCTGCAGCCTTGATGTATTGACATAGGCTAGCAGAATTAATAATAACAAGAACAACAACAACCACAACAACAATATTAATAACGATAATAATAATAAAAAATCATTTATTCCTGATAGATGCCGCTAATCCTGCACTCTGGGGGTTTGGAGTCCATCCCAGCCGTCTTTGGAGGAGAGGAAGGGTTCACCCTGGATCCATCATGAGGCCACATACAGAGACATACGACCATTCGACCTCCCACTCACACATGAATGTCCCCGATGAAGCTCCCGCATGTTCTTGGACTGTGGGAGGAAACCGGACGAGCTGCAGGAACTCAGGCAGACACAGGAGACTCCACGCGTGATATTCACATGTCAATTCAGGATTTATATTCTATATCACTGTGTGAATTTGACATTTTAAAGGAATGAATGTGGACTCTTTTTTTTTTCTTTTGGATCTATTTTCAATTTTAAACTCTAACAGGAGGAGACGGGCGTTCAGAGTGTGCGCGGGCTCCGTCGGGACGCCGTCGCTCGTTTTTTTACCAAACAGAATCGGGCGAAGCCCAAAGTCCGTCCGCTCGGACTTGCAGACGGGTGCTGAATCACGTCCAATTCGTAAAACGCCACGGGGGACGGCGTCTGGCGTCCGGCTCGGGCCGAAGGTCTCCGTCTCGCCGCCGGGCTGGTACGACTCGAAGGTCAAAGCGCACGAGGCCCGACGCCCGACGCCCGACGCCAACCAGCCGGCCGGCCCTCTGCAGCTCCATCTCCGGGAGGACGACAGAGCGCCACTGTCACTGCCAGTCCCCCCCCGCCCGAGCCGTGAGCGGTCAAGTGGAAGAGGCCGGCCCTCGGGCGTGTGCGGGCGTGCACGCGCTTGTTCGTGTGTGTGTGTGTGTGTGTGTGTGCGTGCACGGAGGGAACAATCTGGAGTGTGCTGGAGGCTGTGGCCGCTTTGACGTGATAGATTCCCCTCGCTTCCCCACAAAGCCTGGGGTGGAGGAGGCGGGGGGGGAGTCAACATCCTGGCACTGTTTATCTTCCAGAATGTGTTGGCGGGCTGCGTCCTCAGGGCCCCGTGGCCCCGTAATCACCCAAACTTACGGAGGCTGCGGGATTTTCGCCGTTCGGTTTCTTTGCCAGAGAGAGGTCGACGCTTGACAAAAGATCGAAAAAATAAATAAATAAAAGTCCGGCCCCGCCCCGCCCCGCCCCGCCCCGCCCTCAGCCGGCGAGTCCAAACATCCGCGAGCGGCGTTTCTAACGATACGTAAATGTTTGCCGGCGCTTCAACAGATTCCGGTGGAGTCGGGGGTTTTCTTTCCCGCGGAAGAAAAAAAAAAAAAAACAAGGTAGAGCCTTGAGATCATAGACTCTTACTGAAGAGAAAGAGAAAGCTGGAAGGGGGGGGGGCGAAGGAGGGAGGAGGGGGGGGGGGGGAGGGAGGGGGGAAAAAACAATCAAATTCCACC
>CAAKHD010014061.1:110345-136707 GCA_901007705.1 Fistularia tabacaria
TGTAAATGTTTGCGGGGGTCCAAAAGATTCCGGGGGAGTCGGGGGTTTTCTTTCCCGCGGAAAAAAAAAAAAAAAAAACAAGGTAGAGCCTTGAGATCATAGACTCTTACTGAAGAGAAAGAGAAAGCTGGAAGGGGGGGGGGGGCGAAGGAGGGAGGAGAGGGAGGGAGGGAGGGAGGGAGGAAAAAAAAATTCAATTCCAGCTTCAAAAGTGGATGGAAGCTGAATGCAAATAAAGCTCTGTTTCTCTGTGTTGTGATTTATCACCGCGCCGGGCAGCGGCGCGGCGGCGGCGGCGGCGGCGGCGGCGTATTGAGCGGAATGACTCTCCTCACATATTGGAAAAGCAACTCAACAACAAAACACAGGAAAAATAGAGCCAGACAGATGGATGACCTTCAGTCCTCCTTGGCGGGGCGAGGCGGCGGAGGAATCCATTTTTTTCTTTTTTTCTTCCCAGAGAGCTAATCGTTCACACCGGTAGAGTAATTGTCTGGAGGGCCCATCCATACTCCAGAAATAAAAAGACTGTAAGTCACTTTCTCCCAGTCAAATGAAATGATGAGGGCATGAATGCAAAGAGGGACGGACCGCCGAGAAATAAATGAAGCACGTAATATCGGCTTATGAGATTCTTTTTTCTTTTTTATTTTCCTGTGTACACAGTGCGCCGTTTTCTTAGATGATTCCCCGAAAAGGACAAATAAATATGATGCTCTCCACTTACGAAAACGCTTTCACACCTTGCGGTTTCAAGGCTCTTGACCATTTATTACACCCGTGGCGGCGGAACTGCGGTACAAGACGCTGACCGGGCCTTCGGATGGGGGGGGGGGCAGTGTCTTGCCCGAGGACACTTCGGCATGCAGACAGGAAGAGGCGGGGACGGAACCGACAACCTCCCGATCGGCCCGAATATAAATATGGCCTCCATCGGTCCGCGTCAACGAGAACTAAAGAGGGGCGTTAGGCATCGACCGATGACCGAAGCAAAAGGCGCGGTTGACATTTGTCGTCCGGGGATCACGTGACCCGTTCAAGAGGTCGATATCGACCTTTTACAACTCGGTGCTAATGTTAGCCGCCATTACGAGACCAGATTCATGGAAAACACGCATTGATTCATCCATTCATTCAGTAACTATTCAACCAGTCACTCTCTCATTCGAATCGGACAATTTTACGGTCTCCGATGAGATTTCTGCCTCTTCTTTTGGGCTTTGTGAGGAAGGCGCCCCGTCTGAATCCAACGTCAGACCTTGCCGTGAGGCTGAGGCGCGAACCACTGCGCCGTCCGACGGACGGACGGACGGAAGTCATCCGCAGTCGTCCGCAGTGAAAGAGGCGTTGGCTGCTCTCCGAGCTGGTTGGTCGCCGGGGGTGAGTTTCCGCGGTGGAGCCGCTCCTCCCCTGACATGTTTAGCATTTCTTACAGGCAACTTTAATCCCGTTTCAGAACCCGCGAATTCGCAACGGCGAGTAAACACGAGGGATTACCGGCTTCCTTCTCACCACGAGACAATTTTTTATTCTCACCTTCCGGCTTCTGCGCAGTCCGACTATTAAGAAGCTCATTATCGGCGACTATAGACTGTCCACGGTCGGCTCGGTTTCGATATTCCGTGTCGCGTGGAAACACATTAGCAAGCAGGTCGTTATTTTGGGATGTCACGGTGCCCTGAGACGTCGGTGGGAGAAGCTTAATAAAAACGTACGCCCTTTAATCACGTTTGACAGCTAATCAGTTAATTAACGCGCCATTACAGTTTGACGGGTGGTGAGATTAGCGGGAAACGAGATTCAGGCGAAACCCGGTTTACGCAGGTTTTTTAATGAGCTGCGACGTCAAAGACCTGTTTAGTGTCCGGGATACATTCACGAGATACAGATTCTACGTTTCATTTGTAGGCCCCTCTTTACACCCAGCGTCGCTTTACAAAAAGCTAAAAAGATAATAAAGACAACGTACTACCTGGAGGAGTTGGCAATGTGGACGGTGAAACTATGAGATCTGTGAATGTTGGTCAGCAGGAGGTTTAGAGCCGGCTGTCATCAGCGTAACGACGAAAGCTGATGTCGTGTTTGTGGACCGCGCGGCCCGAGGAGAAGCTCGGAGGTGATGAATGGAAGGGGCCCCGGAGCCGAGCCCTGGGGCGCCCCGGCGGGGACGCGAGGAACCATTTCTACGACTGTAATAAAGAAGTGGGCCAATGAGACGGAACGGGACCCGATTCCCGCGGGTTCTCGTTTCCGTCGCTCCGCCAAAGTCACTGCCGAAGACTCGGTTAAAGAATCCCATCAAGCCCCGCAGATATACGGTATTAAGGACGTTTGGCGCCGTGGGACGGTGAAAATAGTACTTATTGCACCTTTAATATTCAGGGATGTCGGTACGACCAAACAGATGTCCTTGACTGAAATATATATATTTTTTAAATTCCGCAAAGTAATTATAAACCTCGATCCTCTCACGTCTCCGTCGTGAAAACCTCCCCGCAATGTCAATGTCAGAGAGCTTACACCTCCTCCTCCTCCTCCTCCTCCTCCTCCGCTGCCGCCGCCGCCGCCGCCGCCTCCCAGTCCCCGATCTCAATCAGAGGCGTGGAAAGGGGGCCGTTCTCGCCGCCATCTCCATATTCAACCCGAGAAAAGGGGCAGGGGAAGCTAGCGGCGGCTAATCCACCCACCCGTCCCCTAACCTCACCTGTGAAAACGATTGCCGTGCTGAAAAGCCGACCCTCTCAGGTGTTTCTGGTATGTAACGGGAGGGGTCTTGCCGGCGTTACAGTCACGACCTAATTTCCACCGCGGCGTTTCCGAGTTGGAGGCATGCGCGAGCGGACGGAGACGATTTCTATCCGCGTCGCCGGTCGCGCCGGCTCTTTGGCTGGCGCCGAACGCAGAAGCATGGATTCAACGGCGCGTCGATTGGGCCGCCGTGCCGGCGACCTCTGACCCTGAGAAGCCTCCAAAATTCTTCTGCCGGCGGCCTGGCGCTGATCTTTTTTTAATTAATGTAAATAAATGAACGTCGCGTTCCGGGCAAAATAATGAGCATTCATTCGGCAGCCTTCAAAGGATTGAGATTAAAGAAACCTAATTAGCCATTTGACATTTAAATGTATAATTCAAATAATTAGAAATAAATTCCTCGGCTTCAAACAAGAAGAAGTTCTTGTAATTTTCCGATATCATTCAGTGGTCATTGATATCCAGGACAGTTTCCTGCAAATATTCCAGCATCTTCATCATTACTGCTTAATATTTCAGTGAAAAAAAATCCCTCAACACTCTAATTGCCGGTCCTTGAACGCACCGTTTGAAACCCATGCACCCTCTACACATGGTAGGTAAAATCAAGGTTTTACAAGTTACAGGAAGCACGGCTGAACGGGGGGAGGGTGGGGGGGTTCACTGAAAGATTAGCATAGCATTAGCATACAATAGTGATGGGAATGGCTTCTGAAGTCAAGTGAAGACGACTTATTGTTCGCATCTTTCTGACGTTTGGCCTTTACTTCCCGGTCTGGTGCCGCGGATTCTCCCGTCTGCGTGAGACGTCGGCGTTCACGTCAAAACAAAACCAATAACAGTCGGATGAAATAAAAACGACTGCTAAAACAAATTATCCCCCATTGGTGCTATTGACGGAGAGCTATCCGGTCTCCCCGGCGCCCGGCTTGACGTGACGCGGCCGACACGTTACGTAACGTGAGCCGACGCCGTTCGCTTGTAAACGATGCCGCTGATGATTCGACTCGGACAAAGTAGATTGAAGAGCGGCGTCAAGAAATCAAAACCATGACAAGCTTCTGAAGCGGCCTCTTCGTGCCCGGGAGCTATTATGCATTCTTTTGCCAGCGCTGCAGAGGGGAGCGGCGCTCTAATTAAACTCACCTCTAAATATCCTTGCTGACACATCCAGAATACTCAAAAGCTTTTCAAATGTGGCTGAGATGGGGATTTGTTTATGCATGCAGGCGGCAATGCTAATAAATTCCTTGTTTAGACCCAGGCCAAGATTAGCGCCGCCGACGCCGCGACGCATCTCCACGGCGTCGCCGAAGTCACGGGGGTCACCGCTCAGATTCTTTGACACATGAAAGCCTCCTGCGATTGAAACGGTCCTCTGAGGTAACGCCAGCTGCCGCTGTTGGGAGGAGGCCGAGCGGTTAGCCGCTGATTGGCAGCGCAAACATCTGTTTGCATTAAAAAAAAAAAGGAAAAGAAGAAAGAGTTCAAAAGTTATCAAAGCTAACAAAATAAAGTGCAGCGGTGAGGCGGCGGTGAAAGTTGGCAAAAAAAAATGGCGTTTCTCAGAGATAATGGATTTGACTTGCTCATGAGAGACCAGCGGACGAAGCGCAGGGAGGCGTGGTCGCAGCGTCGACGGGAAACTAATGAAATGAAAATAAATAAACGTCCATCCGATTTCAAAGCTCCGTTATCGCGGAAAGCTCATTTATGCTAATGTTACCTGCGTGAACAGGCACGTCTGTTTACAAAGTCCTCAAAGGTCAATGCCCAGATGCTTCTAAAGCTATGGCTGGTCGCCATGGCTGTTCATGAACTCACCCACTGGAGGGCAGTGCAGAGTTCACTCTCCGCTGCTGTTTTTAACACTAACAATCATGGCCACGGAGGAGCAAGAGAGAAATAAAAGGGCAACATATAGCAGGAAAGTTCTTCTCCCTGGCTCCTAGTTGTCTTTATCTTCTCCGTTGCTGTATTCGGTCGCACTTGAGCCGCCCTCTGACTTCTGGTGGTCCATTTGCAGCGTTTGGCGAGGCGTCGGCGAGCTCTCTGAAAGTACAGGCTATTTCAGGTATGAAGCATAAAACAGCCTTCGAGCTGCAGCCGCTCTGTAAGAAGCTCCTGAGCAGCCCGGCCCTGTAGAGTCTACCTTGACGCTCGAGTGAACTCACTGTCGTTAGCGAGGCCAGCGGAACGTTCGCTAGCGGCTCCGCCCTCCTCGGAAAAAGTAAATAAACGGAGACAAACTCCTCTGTGAAAAAAGCTTATTAGCTACCTGCGAGGATTAAGTCTGATCACACGGAGCTGCGGCGGCAACGGTAAATACGAGGTTTCTCCTTCCTTCCTCGCTCTGCGGATCACAAGCTTCCCCCATCCAGAGCCCATGGAAGCTCTCCCCCTGGCGCCGCCCGCTAAGCGCCGCCAAAAATGACATTGCCAGTCACCTTTAGCGACGCGCCTTTGAAAAAGTGGCTGCTAATCTCTTGTGTTGGCGCTCGAGGGGGACGACGTCGCGATGGAAAGCACAGGCACCCTTGAACAATTTAACAGGTAATTAACAGCTTCGGTGTAAAGGGCGCCGCCTCATCCCGTGGGAGAGTCGGGATTGGTGGATTTTAGAAAAATAAATAAATAAATGAAAAGCCAAAACCATATAGCAGGCTCAGTGAACACCCTGAATTGCCTCGGCATAGGAATGAGATAATGAACGGTTTTAGAGGAGGGTGAATAGTTGCATGTCTCCATGACGATGAATCAATGAATTCTGGAAAGGATGGCCGGTGTCTCCAAGCCACCCAGAGCCCCGCTTCCGTGGCGTGTCCAGCTCCCAACCAGAAACACTGTAAATGAGAGCAATACCCGGGGCTTTAGGTGAAGCCCGAGGAGCCAAATAGGCCAGTGCTCAGTTCCTGATTTGGGGAGGGAGAAAAAGAAAAAAGAGACAAAAAAAAAAACGTCTCCGTCCCACCCGCCCCTGCATCCGGAGCAATTACGTCTCTTTGAGGAAGGATAATTATTCACCGACGTGCCAAATGAACAATTTTGTTTGTCTGACAACAAAGTGTAAAACCACAAGTCTTGCCTGACGATCCAGAAAATCAAGCTGAGCTTTGGCCGATGCCCCAGAACAAGCATCTGTCAAAACAAATGGATTTTGTTTTCAAAGTATGTAGATAAATAAATAACTTGCAATCCACGGGTGATTTCACTTATTTATTTATTACTTTTTTTTTTGTTTGTTTTGTTTTTTTCTTACGGCGCTGACAAATAGCGGCGCAATCTCGACAGGCGCGAAGGAGGATGATCGCGGCAATTTTAACCGTTCCTCAAAAAAAGACGGAGGAGGAAGGGAGGATAAAAAAAAGAGGGGCTCCAACGTCAATGTCTTCTGGTGGGGGAAATAATGACATTATTGCGGGAAAATTGTGGGAGAGAATATTTGTGCAGGAAATAACCTTTAAGGGTCCCGACAGGAGATACAGAGCAATCAGCTGACACCTGGGAAACACGCGCCATGCAATCACCTGAATCTACAAATGAAGAACGGGTAGAGGAGTACCTACTGGAGATGTCTCCCCATGAGGAGACACCGGAAGGCCGTGGATGAATGAGCCGGATAGGTGGTATGGTTAGTGGCAACATCGGTTAGCACTACGGTAACCGGTGTTGAACAGATTTAGAGTTCACATTGACCATCAGGATTCTTTATAGGGACTAAAACACTGGAGGTGAGACATTTGACGCCCGTTGACGGACCACAGGCTACAGGATCGGTCAAGGAAAGTGAAGACACCTGAATGCATCACGAGAGCTGCCACGTCCGCGGGAGACACAATTTAAACAAACATGGAAGACAAACGGCCGGCTGACAGCGCAGCTATCTGCGCTCTCCTCCGTCACTGTGGTCCAGTTGGGCTTCGTCTGCCCTCTCCTGCTGTCGCCGCTCGCCACGTCGCTACTTCCTGTCCTGCCTCCTCTTTTGCATTGGCTTTTCGCACCATGTGTTTGCAGTCGGTTCCATGATCAGCGCGTACTCCCTGATAGGGTCGGACTCAACGATCAACTGTGTTTGGTTGACAGCAACCGATGCTAGGTCGGGTCTTGAACACTAACAGGTTCCTGTGTGCCCACCGTCCCCAAGTAGCCACGCCCACTGTCCTGAACTAGCTATGACCAGGGTCCCCAAGTGCCAACGCCCACTGTCCCAAACAAGCCCTAGCATACTGTCACTGACTCGCCGACACCCACTGTCCGTAACTAACCTACGCCCATCTGCCCTAATTAGCAAACACTCATTGTCTCCAACTAACCAACAACCACTGTCCCCAACTAGAAAACTGCCCTCTGTCCTCAGCTAGCCGATGTACACTATCCACAACTAGTCAAGGCCCAGTTTCTCAAACTAGCACATGCCCACTGTCCCCAGCTAGCAAACGTCCCCCGTTCCCGACAAGCAAAAGCCTCCTTTCCCGTACCAGCTCACAGCCATATCGCCACACGAGCAAACATCCATTGTCGCCAACGAGCAAACATCTGCTGTCCCCGACTTGCAAAGGGCCCCTTTCCCATCCGAGCAAACTAGCAAACATCCACCAACTAGTCGAGACCCACTGACCCATACAGGCACATGCCAACTGTCCAAAACTACTTAAAGCTCACTGTCCCCCCCCTAGTCAACCCCTACTGCTCCTAACTAGCCAACACCCACTCCCTGATCACCCAATGTCCACGGCCCCCAACTACCACATGCCCCCTGTCCCCAACTAACCACCCCCAGCTAACGGTGTACGACTGTGACTTTCGGGCGAAACATCTTGCCGCGTGTCCTCCTTTACACTCGACAAAGACGACTCTGCTGCTCCTCAGAACAAAAAACAAGTCTGTGGAGGTCGGGACTGAGCGTCGCCTCGTCTATTGCACGGGGGGAGAGGACCGGCAGGAAACAAATAAATCCAACTCCCCGTGTCGCTGTTCAGGGTCGTAGAGACAATCCCGGGCGTCAAGTCGCCACTGACGGCCTGGCGCTTAATCATCGGGCTACAAGAGATTCATTCAAACCTACATTTATGCCCGAGGGCAGCGGATGTGACTCGCATGGGAGCCAAAATTACAAAGACATGATGTCATCTTGTCTGCAAGAGGCAATATATTCATGAAAAATAGGACCCCTCCACCCCCCATCCTGACAAGGAAAAAAAAAAACTTCAAATGAGTTCAGAAATATGCAGTGCAGTACTTTAGAAACAAGCTGCTATAATTTTGGGATTTGAAATTGCGCTGACGCTCATATTTAAAATACCCATGCACACATTTTAAAAACCGTAAAGCTGATTTAATGCCCGCCGGCACGAATACGTGCCCAGCGTGGAGACCTCAAAAAAAAAAAAAACCACACAGGGAGAGACGGATGAATGACTGACATATCTCTCATAATCCACGACAAGTACAAGCTTCTGTTTACAAGCCACAGAGTTTAGCAAACACTTCTGCTGGTAATTCAACCGTTCATTCATTCATTCATTCATTCGTTCGTTCGTTCACCCTCTCCGCCGCTGCTCGGTAACTTAAGGCTCTGCGACCGTTCTGCTGCTTTTCAGATACTTATTACATAAATCGCCCGTATCCTCCAATGAAAGCCCTCCGCAAATGAATCAACGGTCAACATTTCCCGAGTTGACCCACAAAGTCTTGCTTTGTAGTTTCCGTGCGTCGTCTCTCCAAGCTTTCAGGAAACACTGCCGTTTGAAGAATAACAATCATTCAAATAACAAAGCAGACAATGTCAAAGCTGCCGTCACGACTCCAGCTGTAGCTGAAGTGTAGCTAAAGTATGCAAAACAATAGGCTGGAGTAAAACACAGGAGATACAGGTGGTCACGTGATGAGCCACTTTCGCATAGAAAAGCTCTGAGAAGAAGCATTTTGCCCGGTCCAGTCCATGAACTCGCCTCCTCCAGGGGAACCTTTTAGCTTTGTGCTCTGCGACGTGCAGCAGACAAACCACTCCACAGGAGAGGCAGACCTTGGACTATCACACGGGCTGAAGTGGTTCTATCTTGCACCGCATCCCTGCTGTTAGCTAACTCCGCACTTATTTTGGCCAGCATTTCGATGTTCCTCTGCGAGCCCCTGGAAACCCCTGTGCAGCGTCGCCGGCCAGAAGAGCTCAGACCTCTTCGTCGGTCCATTTCTCACTGGTTCTTTCCATTTTTGTCGCAAGACGGAAACTGATCAGTGACCGCGACCATTTTTAAAAATGTCCCTCTGCAATCTGCAAGAAGTCTCTGGCAATGGGCTGATGAGCTCCACCAATCATCTACGTCACATGAGTACCAACGGAATTGTAAAAAACACGGCCTCTGAGGAGTTAAAATGGATTGAGGGACTGAAGTCCATGGTTCCTGGTTCCTTTGCTGTCCGAACGCATCAAGGAACGTCTCCGTTCCCGAAAAGGTTCTAGGAACTGCAAAAGGTTCCTACAGCGCTGAAGATGCGCTACAGTCCTGATGATCCGATGTCGCGCCTGAATCCCACATCACGGCAGAACACGTGGCAGACCCTCCGGCGGGTTGTTAACTTTTACTCTCGTGAAATTAAAAGCGCACAAATTTTGAGAAACGCTGGGGGGGGGGGGGGGGGGGGGGGGGGGGGGGTGCTCGGGCATCTTAAAACAATGAATCACAGCGGCGCTGGCCTCCTGCTGCAGCGTCTTGGACCGGGTCCCAGACAGCTCGATCATTTCTAATACAGTTAACTAGCAGCACTACGGAGACCGGGGATTAGTCAGACACCTCGGGCTGACTGCGCACGGATCAGACACACACACACACACACACACACACACACACACACACACACACGCATACACTCCAGCTCAGAGGCAAACTCCCGAGACGGGATGCTGCGAAAACATCGCGGGCTCTGACTGCCGTTAGATAACCCGCACGGATCTGGAGGATGCTCTGCAGCGTCATAGCAACCGGAGCACCGCCGGTAATAGAAACAAACCCCGTCCCATTGGAACAAGGACAAGGAGCCTCTGATTGATGCCGGGCTTCGCTGAGACAGACGGTCATCTTATTGTCACAGAATTTATAACATAAGAATATCGAGCTCCATTAAATCCTCCAGCCGTGACTACAAACCTGCCCCTCCGAAACAAACTGCACAAATATTTGGTCGTAAAACCGGCCTCGCTTTCTGGGCTGCCTCTGCCTCGGCACTGGGCCGCCACACGTGACCAGGCGTTTTGGAGACGGGCGCCGAGCGCATCGGGTCTTCCTTCCTGGCCCCGGCGGCCGCGTGTCGTGGCCGGATGCACTCAGTCAACGGAACGGTCAGAGCTGCATCCATCATCCATCCATCCATCATCCGTCCGTCCATTATCTATACCCATTATCCTGCGCTCGGGGTCGCGGGGGTGCCGGAGCCGATCCCAGCTGTCGTCGGGCGAGAGGCGAGGTTCGACCCAGACCTTGATGTTGCGAGGCCGGGGCGCCGCCGGAGTTTCAGTACGCAGAGCTAATTGGCTATTTTTCTCCGAACAAACGATGTTTACGTCGCCGGGGTCTTGCCCGCTTGAAAAATGACCCGCTGACCCAGCACGTTAGCGTCCCTTGAGGAGGGAGGGGTTTATTTTATACTCCGTTACACAGCTGCCGTCGAAAAAACAAACGCCGGGTTATCGGAAAAGGTATCCCCGCCTCGCAGTGTTTTGATTGGACGGCCCGCTTCGCCTCGGCGTTCCCCCCGGGGTTTCGCTCCCGTCGCCCAGCACGCACGCACGTAATTACATTTAATGGAGAACTACAATTCCATCTTTTGGCGAGCGCCCTGCTGGGCGGCGCGTCCTGCATTATGAAGCTAATTAGGTCATTTGCACCTTTGAAGACATTGTTTGGAGATTAAGTTGCTCCGACCCGTCTAGCTAATGGCCTGGTCGGGTCTCAACTCCTATTAAAATATCTGCCACTGAGGACAAAGAAATATATTGAATCCTATTATTGTACTAATCTAATTATTCAACATCAGTTGACTATCATTTCCCTGTAGCCGCCGACTTTCTGGGCATAATTGAAAAAGGAATCTGAAAGGACCTCTCACAATACATCATTAAAGTGCTGATAAGTTGCACATTTCAGCTATTATATATATATATATATTTTTTTTTTTTTTACATATATATATTGCATACAATGCTCAATAGGGGGCGACGCTGTGTTTGCCATCCCCGTTTGGATTACAACAAGGTGGCCTTTCTTGGACTCCCCCGTGTCTGCTTTGGTTTCCTCCGGATTCCCCAATTTCCTCCTACAATTCAAAACGTGCAGGAGGTTCATTGGAGACCCTAAATTCCCCAACATGTAATTGAACGGGTCAATCGTTGCACGTCTGTAAATGACACGTGAATAAGGTAGTGAATGGTCGTCTGTGAAGGTTCTCAGACGTCCAGGTCCTGGTTAATGGTCAGGTACAACTTCTGGGGACTTACCTGGATTCAAATGTGTAAAGGTGTTGCCGAAATTCTTTAAATGTGAAAAAAAACCATTGCATCACACGGACCGAGGCTCAGGAGGTCGCCACCGGGGTCTGGAGCCGGTGGTTCTTCCCTCCGGGGGGTGTGGAGGACGCAGACAGGCCAGGTCTGTGAGCTAATCTGAAAGTGTAGTGTAATCAGAAGTGAATGGCTGCGTCTTACTATGAGCCTGATTGAGAGAGTGAATGGTTGCATGTCTCGACGTGTCTCCATTGTCAGCCGACCCTGCTTGACAAACGACAGCCAGGACAGGCTCCCCCCCCCACCCACCCCCGCCGCCGCCCTGAGAGCAGGACTAGCGGTATAGCTAACGAATGAATGACCGAACGGAAAAGTGAAAACAACGTTTTGTCATCCGCTTCTTTTCAGCTAAAAATGGTAACATCCTCGCCCAGGCATAAAAGTAATCATGATGATAGCAGTCATGTCACACAGACGAAGGGATGCTCCACACGTTCCCGTCCATCTGCCATCTCCATTGACCACTGGTTGGCGTGAGTTTTCGCCGCATGACTCACATCCATCTGTCTGGTCTAAAAAAGGACAGCAGTGCTACTTTGGCCAGCTTAAGTGCCCTTGTAACTAAACCACCATCCGCTGGCACCAGATCCAAACCGGCTGAGACAGATGCTGCCTCTGGCAGCTCCCGGGCGCTGACGTTTTACAGCTCAAACAAATAATAAACCATTTTCTACTTCGCTTCCAGCGGCCCCTGCTCGCTCTCCTAAGTGAAGTTGCGCGGGCCAAGTCGAATGACTAAGTTCAAAAATAAGAAAAACAACCGAGGAAGTTCCGCGCCGGGAATCAGTTTCTAATATGTCTGGTGATTGGAATGGTTTGAATCGGGGGAGGACGCGAGGAGGACGCGAGGAGGACGCGAGGAGGACGCGAGGAGGACGCGAGGAGGACCCGAGGAGGACCCGAGGAGGACGCGAGGAGGACCCGAGGAGGACGCGAGGAGGACCCTCGCCATGTCAGCAGTCGCTCAATTTCAGCGAAGGGATTTCCCTGTCGGGTGGCTTGTCATCGGTGACGGCTGGAGACCTTTGTCCAGAATGAGTCAAAGTGCGGTTGGGAAACGAATGTTCCTCCGGGCGGTTTAGAGAGAACCAGACTTGATTCAGAAAGTGAATAAAGTGTGTTCTTGTCGAAGACGGGAGTGGGGTCTCAAATTGGCTAGTTATAATTACGCACTTCTTTTCATTGAGTCTCCTTCCTGTCAGGACAATCATCGCCGCGGCTCCGCGACTCCAAAATGGTTTTTTTTTCCCCGAGATGAAGAGCTTCGCCCGTGTCCGCGGTAATGACCGTGGATCATGATACTAATGCGATCCTGTCTATTGGCGCTAATATTCTAATCGTGTGATTTCGGGCTTCCCAGCCAGTTTTTTTTTTTCCGTTTCATTGACGACTCGATGATGTATTTACGTCGGGGCGACGCGCGCTCACGTCACCCATGCCGGCGATCCCGCGCTGGGGGGGTGAGAATCTTAATTAAGGCGCTCGAGCGCTGAGAAAGGCCTCGGCGCGCCGCGTGTCAACTCCCTTGTCTTAATTATAAGGTCGAATATCTTTTCAAGAAAGACAAACGTGGCCACCGGCGACGCTGAAGCAAAGCGGCGGCGGGCGGGCGGGCGGGCGGCGCCTCGCCAAGGGCAACCTGACTCCCGATAAACCCACGAGTCAACAGCAGATTTAATCTTGCCGTCCCTCTCGGCGCACAGCGGCACAGTTCAGACAGATATCCGAGTGAGTCTGCGCCTACGTACCCCCCCGTCACCACCGCTACCTCCACCCTTTTCTTATTTTTATTCTATTTATTTTTTTATCTCATCAAGCGATTTTAGCGCCGGAGAAAAGTATGACAGGTTTAATTTCCAGTGGGTGGACTTGACGAGAAAGCCCCAGATCCCCACGCGACAAACAAACTTAATTAGACAGGCAGGAAGCAAAGTGACGTGCCCTTTTTCTCAGCGCCTGCAGGAATAAAGCGTCGGTATGTAAACCGGCTGCAGATTCGGGCGTCCGTCGGCCTCGCCGCCCGCACCTCCACCTTCATTTATGGCACTAACGGATGGACGGACTGTGTGGAGTCTCCACCTTCTCCCCGTGTCCGCGTGGGTTTCTCCGGTTGCCTCCCGCAGTCCTAAAACTCCAGATGTGGGAAAGACTGCATCTCAATATAAGGTGTGAATGAAAGAGTGAATGGCTGCTCGTCCATATAGAACATGTGAATGGTTGTTTCTATATGACATGAATGAGAGAGTGAATGTTGTATGTCTCTGTATGAATGAAAGAATGAATTATTATACGTCTGAATGAGGGAGTGAATTATAGAAATCGCTTTATTTGTCGCATTGGGTTCTACACACGGAACTCTACCGCATCATTTAGCCCATCGTGGATGAACCACGTGCGCAGTTCGGGGCTCAGTGTGTTGCTCAACGACACTTCGACGAGCTAGGAGGCGCCGGGAATCGAACGAGGACTGTTCGGTCACAAGGACGACCGCTCCAGCAAACGACCGGTCACTCACTCATTCACATGCCATATCGAGAAATGCAGAAATTCACCTTCTCAGTCACACATAAGATCAGATAAGAGATAAGAGAATATTTTATTGATCCCCATAAGGAAATTCCTTTGTCACAGCAGCGCAACAATAACAATTTAAAAAAAAATGGTCGAAATATAAATAAGCATTAAACAATTAAAAGCAGTATAAGCAATTAAAAGACAGCAAGTAAAAAAATAAAATAAAGTAAAATTTAAAAAAAAAATGTATATATATATACACACACACATAAATATACACAATACACATACACATATATACACATATACATATACACACACATATATATAAATAAACAGTAAGGGTACCGAAATTCAGCCATTCACTCATTCAAGAAGAGGATTGCCTCTTTATTTATATTCATATTGATAACTATTGTTATTGTTGCACTGCTGTGACAAAACAATTTCCCCTATGGTGATCAATAAAGTCTTACCTCATCTTATATGTCTGTATATGATGTGTGAATGAAGAGGAATGGTTGTGTGTCTTTAGGTGAGTTGTGATGACAGGATGAATGGTTGTTGGTGTCTAAATGAAAGAGCGAATTATTCTACGTCTCCACCTGACATGCGAATTATAGAAATCGCCTTATCGGTGGCGTTCAGTCCTACACACAGCACGGCATCAGCAGAATTCCACCACTGCGTTGAACCCATCGTGAATCAAGCGTGCAGTCGTTCAGGCTTGGGGGCGCCGGGAATGAAAGCAGGACCGCCCTCAGCCCTGCACCATGCCGCCCCTTACATGTCTGCGCATGATGTGTGAATGAAGGTGAATGGTTGCATGTCTCTAATAGACGCGTCGATGAGAGTGAATGGTTTTATGCATCTCCGAGAGATGTGACGACAGGATGAATTGTTTTCTGCCTCTAAATATCAGAGTGAATGGTTGCATGTCTCTGGCTGTGGCCTTGTGATCAACCCTCGCCCAGTGACGGCTGGGATCGACTCCAACCCCCTGCTACCCTGAGTGGATCAGGAATAACTACTGAATGAATGGGATGCGACTCTTTTGTGCAGAGATGCGGTTTTGCCACGGAACCCGTCGTCTGATGTCGATCTCGCCGTCGCCCACACGCACCGCCGCCGAAGATGCCTTTCCGTCCCGGTCGCACCACTTGATTGGCAGACGAGCCGAAACGCGGCAGGTGCCTCCTGCCCGCAGCTTCCCCTTGGCACGGGCGGCGGATTCACACGTTCACAAATCCGAATTACTCTTGAATGATCATATCGTCCTCCCACGGAAAGTCTGGACTTTTTTTTTTCTTTTTTCAGGAACAAGGTCACATGACAGGAGCCAATGTCGTGTGACATCACTGAAGCGAGAAATCTGTGCGTGTCTGTGTGTGTGTGTGTCACACAAGGACATTTCACACAGCTGAACGTCGCCCAATCAGGTGACAGTCATGGCGGACGGACGGCGCTCTGAAGCGTCAAGCCTTGCGCGGCGCCTTCTGCGTGGCCGCGACTGACGGCAGGGTGGCCGCCATCGTGGAACGCCGTCCGCACGCCAGCCGCCTGGATCCTCATGGGATTCCTCGATGCGGACGTCCAGCTGGCAGCGGCCCAGGATGGTGTTCTTGAATTAGCAGTGTATTAGCATTACAGCGGTATGTGTGTGTGTTGTGGCGGTGGGCGGGAGTCCCGCATAAAATATCCATTTTTTAAGCTCGTAAAAAAAACCTCTAGTCTATATTTAAAACGCCGTCTAGCAGGAAGTGCTGCAAGATGCTGCGGCAGGATGACAGAATGCCGGCGCAGCGTCGCTTCTTTGTATGGCGTTGGAGGTGTGTGTGTGTGTGTGTGTGTGTGTGTGTGTTTGTGTGTGTGTGTGTGTCTCTCACCGACGACTCGAGGGTTGTTTATGACCGAGACGCGTGTATTGTTTGATGATTATATCTAAAAGCTGGGCTAAACTACAGCAATTCATGCACGGCTGGAGAAGCTGCTCCTGTGATATATTTACTTTTAGACCCGCCTCCACTTCCTGTCTGTGGGAGGACGGCTGTATTTACGTCCGATTGTATCTTATCTCTCCACACAATATTACACTCAGTCAACCGCCAGGCTGCCTCTCCGCTGCACCGACACCTCTTCATATTTACATGTGAAGTTCTCCTCATTACGGACCTTGTGTTCTCCCCGAGCACCTTCCTCGAGGTCAGCTTCATTGGCGTGCGGCCCAATTCATCTCCATCTCGACGTGGCGTTACACATTTTCCGCTTTATTCCTCCTCGGATTAGTTTACCTTTCATCAACCCTCTCGCTCTCTCCGCGATTCCAGGAACTAGCCTCCTCCAGGGGACCATTTTAGTTCAGCATCCCCACTGGCATTAAGGGACCGCGGGAGGGTAGCCAGCGTCTGCACCTTGTACCTTCAGCTAGACAAACCATCGCAACGACAGGGACGACATGGAGAGCGAAGCTGCCACAGCATTCGAGAATCATAACCGTGGCTGTTCACCGTAAGCTAACTCCGGACTTATTTTCATATTGACGTTCGTCTGCAAGTCCTGGAAACCCCTCTGTGGCCCAGCAGGCCAGAAGAGCTCGGACCTCTTCGTCGCTCCATTTCTCGCTGCCTCTGTCTGCTTTATCGCAAGAAAAACGCTAACAAGTGACCAAGATAGTTTTTAACGATGGCACTCCGCAAAGAAGTATCCTGAAAGGAGCGTAGCTTATGAGTTCCACCAAATATCGACGCCGAATTAAGTTCCTATGGAACCGAAAAAACACCCTGTATCGGATGAGGAGCGAAAACGTTTCTAATAATCGATGTTCCCGGTTCCTCTGCTGTCCGAACGCAAAAAAATAACGGCCGAGGTCCTGAAAAGGTTCGAGGAAACGGCAACAGACTCCTAAAGTGGGAAAGCGTCTCCAATTGGTTTCTGAGCAAATTCAGGAATATAAAGAGAAACGTTTAGCATCCGTTGCTAGGTAGCTAGCTATTAAGTACGTCCTTCCAAAGAAGGCAGGAATTTGTTTCTGGCCTAGTTCCTGAAAAGGTTCAAGGAAGTGCAAAAAGTTCCTAAAGCAAAGTCAGGAATATAAAGAGATACGTTTAGCATCCATTGCTAGCTTGCTAGTGAGTTGGCTCGGATTTTTTTTTCTGGTCTAGTTCCTGAAGAGGTTCTAGGAACTGCACAAAAAAATCCCTCAGCAGCTAAAATTATCTTCATATTATGATTATATCCCATTTCTTCTTCGAGGTTTTTCCCATTTGTCACGGGTGAGAATAATCGGTCGCTCCGCGCAGGTTTTGCAGCATCCCCACTGTCTTCCCCGCATTTCCAGCTATTAAATCTATGCTTGGTAAACAATGGGGATCCGTCACTGGACGAGCTGAGTCTGCAAGCGTGGGCGTGGGGCGGGGGGGATTTATCTTTGTAGAGAAACCCCCCGCCTGTGTCTCCGAAGGTGCCCGTGGGGGGGGGGGGGGGGGGGGGGGGGTGGGGGGGGGGGGGGCGGGGGGGGGGGGGGGGGGGGGGGGGGGGGGGGGGGGGGGGGGGGGGGGGGGGGGGGTAAAGGGGGGGCTGGAGGGGGTGTAAATAAAGAAAGAAATTAACCGAAGGCTCGAGCGTTCAAGCCACATTTAGAGAGAGACCATCTCAAACATCTGCACCGCTGTGACCCCTCATCTCACTTTAGGCGTTAAAAAAAACAACAACTTTAAAACGTATCTATAGGAAAGAATCCACGCAAGTCTTCAAAAAAGTTTCTGCCGCTGTGGGTTTCTTTTGCATCCCTTCGCCGTCCGGTCAAGGTGGGAAGACAAGTTCGGACAGAGGGGTCGCTGCAGTGAGGCGAGGAGCCGCAGGGGTCACGAGCTCATCACCGAGCGGCGAGCTAATGGCGAGTCCGGCCAGCTGCGGGGCTATGTCAGAATCTCTGATTTAAAAGATAAGGTAAAACGACAAATAAAACGCGGCGCAGTGGTTAGCGCTTCGGCCTCACAGCGAGAAGGTCAGGTTCGATTCCGACGTTGAGGGAGTGAATGGTTGCATGTCCAGATAGGGAGATAAAGCACGATGGGAAAGGGATTCTTACATATTTGGACCAGCAGTCGTGATCAGATCACATGACCGGGTCACATGACGACAGGCGTTCGGCCGTGGAGTCATTCAGGACGAATCTGAGTGAGCAAGCAGGATTACAAGGTCTCAAACCCACATCGAAGAAAACTTGCACGACGCCAGTTTTACCGCCTGTGCCGCAAAAGCAGAAGTTGGGACACTTTTCAAAAAGGAAGGAGTTGAAGCAGCAGGTAATCGTTAGCAAACACATTCTAAGTACGGTCGGCGAGCTTAGCAACCGGTGGCTGCACACGTTCAAGGATCATGCTAGCTCATTCAGCGCGACTGACGGATAAGTGCTGAAAACACACCCCGGAGGCCCCTTTGGCCGCTCAAAGCCTGAATTGGCGTTCAAATTAAGTTTATGTAAATTCATATTCCACAAATCCCATCGGCGCTGAGGTCTTTTTTTGGGGGGGGATGTCGTGTCACATTGCCATCTCTCGGCTTCCACTGAAACGGCGCCCGCGGTTGATGGCAAGTTTGGCTACATTTTCACGGGACCGGGTTTATTTTAAAATGGGTTTACCGCCTCCCCCACGCTCCCCCCGCCAGTAGATAATATGCCAACGCTCAAAGAATAACAGCGACGGCGCTCAACAAGGCCCATCAAACCTCTTTTGCTCACAATAAATGCCATTAGCGACTCCGCGGTGCGCCCGCGTGTGTTGCTATCTGCGGCCGCCAGCCCGGGAGGAAGGCTTGTTATTAACTGGAGCTAAAAGTGTGCAACCGAATCCCCGGTATGCAGCCGGCTTTCTCTCCCTCTCCCTCCGATGAAGATGAAAAGGTAACGGAAAGACATCCGCGCAGGAGCGAGTGAAAGATTCAGGCCTCAGTCAGATGGCGGGGTGGGTGGGTGGGGAGGCATTTGTCCCGGCAATTTCTGTTATTTTGCCGCAATTTCCTTGTAATGTTTAAATAATAACCAGGTACTTTTCCCCCACGTCGTTCGCCAGGAAAGGGAATAAAAGGTCTGTCCCACATTCAAACCTGCTGATTTCAGCGAAGCAAACGGCAGCTCCTGGAAGGGGGTGGGGATTAATTGCGGTTTCCTGCATCGAGCGTGTTTAATTTAGAGGCGCGTTGTGAAAAGGTGAATTGAGCGCGTGCACTCCGCGACACGAGTGTCCGTCTCCGTGTGCGCTCGGAGAAGTCAAAGCAATTAAGCCGCCGCCGTCCGCCGAAGGGAAAAGCCAATCAATAGAAGCCCTTCCGACGCCAGAGTCTTTTTCTATCTCCACACGCGGACATTAAGAGCGCTTTCACAGTAGGAGCTACGAGTCTCGTGAGAGCGTTTACTCGGCTTGTTAGTCGGACGAGTCGGTCCCGGGCATGTGGATTTATTTGGGCGTATATATCTTCCACTTGTTTATGAAAATGCAAGCTGCTCTGCTTCAGCCAGGGATCGGATTTACCGGCAGTTGAAAAAAAGTAAAAAAAAAAATGAAAGTAGCAGGGCCTGTCTGGGTAGCATCTCTGCTAACGGCGAACAGCAGAGGACTCAGCTGTGTTGTCTGGCATATGGTGCGTTCCCGGAGGTTTACTGGGAGTGGGCTGGGCTTGCCATAGGCTGATAATATCTTCTCCCACTAATCCCGCGGAGGACGTATTTGTCGCATGTGTTTAGCAAACCAAATAGCCTCGCATACCTTTGTCAGAGGATGCTAGGAAGGAGCTGTGTTTGTGTAGTGGTGCAGGACGAGTTTCCGAAGGCCAATGCTGCATTTGGTCACCCTTCTGTCCCCACTCCACTGAAAGACTACACATTCACGCCTTCATTGCCACCAAACCTGAAGACTATAGCGGGATCCTCGATGGCCTTTCCTTCTATGGACCTCCAAAAACTACAATCCAATCCAAAACTCCCAGCTACCAGAACATCGCCATGCTCTAACCGCTCCACTGGCACCCAGGCCAGGGTCGTAGGCACTGCAAACTACTCCTCCTTCTCTCCTGCTAAACTGCCCTAGCATCGAGTATCTTCCTTTTCCCATGCGAGACAGCTGGCTAGCACATATGGCGCAGGTTTCCAGGATAACAAGATGTCTCATTTTTGGGATAACTCCTACATCCTGTTAAATACATGTGTATCACCAACAGAATAATCTCTGCTCGCTCAAGTTGACACATTTTAACATAGCACGTTAGCATAACGCAAGGTAACGTTAGCACTGATCTTGACCAGATAAAATTAACAACTTCTTCAATTGTACACTTGCAAAAGCGTATGGTACAGAACGCTCACGGACGAATAAGGTCCGAGGCAACAACAGTTTAGGAGAAGTTTGGAGAACTTCTGGACCTACAGGACACTGATGCTGACCAGAAGAGGGCGTCAGACTCATCCACAGACAATGAGCAGAATATCTGCAAAGCCCTTTATGACCTCGCCCCCTCCTACCTCGCTGACCTTCTCCACCGCCGTTCCCTGTTTCCAATCGGCCGACACCAACCTCCCAACCCCCATCGCCTGAACCAATGGCCGAACTTGGGGGGGTCCGACCCTCTGCCCCCCCTGATCCCCTGGAATTCCCCGACGCTGCAGATCAGCAAGTCTTCACCAACCCACAGCTTCAAACTGGGAAACATTTTTTCTAGTTTATTTCCTTTTTTGATACATTGCGAAGCATCTTTGAAATTCTTTCTCACAGAAATTAAGTCATTCGTTCAGTATCGATACTCCTTGTCCTGCACTCACGGCCGCGGGGGTTCCCCACTTTCACCGGGCAAGAGGAAGGGGTTCATATGTGCCATCAAGGGATGCCACGTATCGAGAAGTACTTCCATTCACGCTCTCATTCACATGTCGGAGCAATTTAGGAGTCTCCAATGAACCTCCTGCATGATTTTTGGGGACTATTTTGGGGACTGAAGGAAAGGACGTTTGGAAGCCCACGCAGACACGGGGGGAGCATGCAAAATCCACCCAGCAAGGAAGCTGCTGGCGTTGAACCAGGAACCCTCCAGCTGTGAGGCGGAAGTGCTAACCACTGCGCCGCCGTAGAAATCCATTGTATTATTGTAATTAGTGATGTAACTGTGTCCAAGTCTGCAAGCCTGTCCATACATCATGGAGATCCAGCGAAGCCCTGGTGGTTTATCACAGATGGGGGCGGGGGCGGAGGGATATCTCACTCCGGCCCTGCGTATTAGAACCCCAGGAGGCTCTTTAGCGGAATCCTTGTCACGGCATGCCGGGTGGGTTTTTTTTTTGTTTTTTTTTTCCAGCAGCGCGACCCTTCGAAGGCATTTGCATGTTTGCATATGCACGGCCGGCGAGGCGCATCTGGCCGCCGTCTCCTCCCGAAACAATATCAGCCCCGGGGGGGGGCGGCACCTTGCGCTACTTGCATGATGCTAAGCACTCGGAACAATCAGATCCGGCGAGTTTACCGCCACAGACGCGGACGACGCTCTCGGTTTTCTCGCCCGCGTCTTTGTTCGCCGCCCAAGGAAGCACCCACGCCCCTGAATCCTCTTCCAGACTTAGGAGAGACGATTGATATCGCCCGGGAGTGTTTCTCGCTCCTTCAGGTGAACGAGTTCTTCGGCGGAGCGTTAAGCCTTATGTTCTCACGTTTCCGGGATGCATCGCCGGCCTCGTCTTTCTACGAGAAGTGCTGCGGAAAAGCTAAAGCGTCCATTTTTCCTTGAAACTCGGTGAATGGGAGCTGGAAGAACCCATTAGCTGAGTGCGGGGGGGGAGGAGGGGGCTCTGATTAAAGCTGAAAACAGCTTTTTTTTTTCCTCAATTAGCCTTAGAGGGGTTATTCTCTCTCTCTACCAAGCGCCTTTCTAGTTTAATGAATCTTTCATTCCTGAAATGATGAAATGATGAACTGGAAGTTATTTAAAACCAAACTACTATCAGTATGGGCGCTCCTGCCTCACAGCAAGAAGGCCCGCAGTTGGATTCCAGACAGGGTGTGGAGTCTCCATGTTAGCCCAGAGTCTGCATGGGGTTCCTCCAGGCTCTCCGGTTTATCACGCAGTCCAAAAACATGCAGGAGATAAAATAAAGTTGCCCAACAAGTGAATGACAGAGTGAATGGTGGTATGTCTCCATAGGACACGTTCTCACTCCGAATGCGTCAGGGAATGGGGAGGCTTTGCTCAGCGTCACATACAGAGAAATGACCCCCCCTTACTCGTCATTTTTCGACCAACCATGAGCATCACGTCTCCATCGACGTCTGCATCTACATCTAAACCTAACCTGAATAAAAGTGGCGTTTGTATTTTCCACGTCTTTCTGTTCTCAATGAGAAGTCACGTTCCTCCGCTGAAACGCTGCAAACGGAAATAGACGCTTCTCTAGGTTTGTCAAAAAAATGACAAGAAAGGGGTTCGAAGGCGTCGGCATGTGAAGCAGGCTTGGGAGGGAGAACATGAAGCTCCATTTGACATGTGAATGTGAGTGAATTGGAGGACTCTTTATGACATTTGAATGAGAGGTCGAAGGGTCTCTATGCGAATGAGAGGGTGAATGTTGTAAGTCTCCATATAAGATGAATGAGAGAGTGAATGGTTGTATGTCTGTATGACCTGTGAATGAGAGTGAAGTGCATGTTTCTATCTGACGTTTGAACTCCAGAGTGAATGTTTGCCTCTCTATGTGACCCTGTGATCGAGCCAGCGTGAACCCCACCCAGAGGCCCACGCTCCAGCATCCCTGCAACCCTGAGCGCAGGATGAGTGGCACAAATAATGAATGAATGAAACGTATCAGGATGTAAGGTTTTCGTTTGTTTATTTGCGAGATTTATATTGTTCGGTTGGAGACAGCTTTTCCCTTGTGGCCTGACATTTTGAAATATATCTGCAGGTGGTGAATCATTCTGGGAGAGATCGTCTCTTGAGCCGCCGCTGTCCAGCGTCGGCCACCGAACCGATCGGGCTATAAATGCGACATTCCGATATGACGCCCCGGCTCCGTCACAGCAGATGTAAGAGCAGAGCGCGGTTCCCCGGAAGCAGCTCCCGTGTCTGGCTCTAAATTCCGCTTCCCGCTCGTTTTTACCGACGTACCCGACGCCGAGAAACGCTCAGTGTGCGAGGCAGGGGCCCCTGGCGACGGAGCGGAGCCTCGCTATGATCCGGACAACTGTAGTACAATTATATTAACCAACACACACAGCGTGTTATCAGGCAAACAGCCAGTTGATTACAAAGAAAAAGCCTTCCCGAAGACTGTGGCTCGCAACAAACTGTTTTAAATTAGTACTTTTGTGCCGAGGGGTTTGTCTGAATTAACATACTATTACTATTATCTTGCTTTATCCAAAGTTGAAACCGTCGTTTAATTATGCGGGTTTTTCGGCGGCTGTGCGAAAGGAGACGCGCCCATGCCGGGGTCCTTTAGGCGTCTCCGACGGGCGGCGTCACGCCGAGGGCCCCCGGGCTGAGCGCCGGCGGTTGCCGTGGAGTGGCGCGGTGAGCTACGCCTCCCGAGGTTTGCCGTCTGGTTGTAGCTAAGACGCGGAAATCAAGGTACTGAAACACCCGTGTTCCTGCCTGCTGGTTCCGGGGTGACGAGGGAGCGTATTAGCGAGCGACACCGCGAAGTGTGCAAGCCGGCACAGCTGTTCCTCATCATCATCATCATCATCATCATCATCATCGCCATCGTCCCCAACGGCCACCGCTGCCAGAAGAGGGTTTCAAAACTCAATGCACGATCCAGTACGTAGACCAAGCCCAGATGGGAGGCCGACGGCGTGGCGCGGGAGGCGCCTGCGACTGAAAACTTTTTTTTGTTTTCCCGCAAGTACAGCCTCAATCCGCCGCCGCCGCCTGCAGCGCTTTCTCTCCCCATCCTACTAACACATCACCCACCCTCTCTTTAAGTGTCCACTTCTGTTCCATCACCTTTCCATCAGGTCGCATTAGCCGCTTTCAGATAGAACAGTCCTAGGAGCAGTCCAGCTTCCAAGAACCGGCCTCCTCCAGGGGAACTTTTTAGTTTAGTCGTCACGCAGGCAGTGAGCGACCACGGTCGGGACCGGCGGGTCGCAAGCATCTGCAATGCTGACCTTAAGTGCAGCGACGGAGAGGAAGACGACACGGACAACGTGAGGAACGAAGCTACCGTGGCATTTATGATCTGAATAAACGACAGGCGCGTTGAAGGTTTTTTTTATCTTCTCCCTGCACTGCTTCGGCATGTGAAGAACCTAAGCATTGGCTAACTAGACCCGGAAATCCCTCTGAGGGGCAGCAGGCCAGAGGAGCTCGGACCTCTTTGTCGCTACATTTCTCGCCGCCGCAGTTGCAAAGAAAACTGTCCGGCGACCGCAATACTTGCTAGATACGGTACTTGCGGGTCGCATGTGTTCCGGTGGAACCCTGAGAAGATCCTGCCTCGGAGCAGGAGTTAAAATGGCCCTAGGAGCCGCGGTCCATGGTTCCACTGCAGTCCCAACGCACCAGGAAACTGTCTAGATCCTGAAAAGTTTCTTGGAACACAAAAACAAAAAGTTCCTGCAGTGAGTGAGGGGCTGCAAAGCAATCAGGAATTTAAAGAGAGATGTTTAGCACTCCTTGCTAGCTAGCTAGATAGCATGTAAGTGAAGTGGCATTCCTACGGGGGGGCGGAAATGACATGCCAGTAGTGAAGCTTTAGGCCGGCGGGGCCGAGCGACAGAGTCGCCCGGCGAGTGAGGGGTCCTGTTAGATGCTGCCTGAAGCTCGGGCCCGACATTATCGACACAAAGCAAACGGCTCATTTATCAAAGTGAAACGCGGCCTTCAGTTTCAGGCTACGGTTTATCGACATTCAAGCAACGTTTTTTATTCTATTATTTCTTTAGACATTCTTTCAGAACAAAAAAAACTTGGAAACGTTGCTTTTTCTCCGTGGTTTAACTCCTCATATTTCAAATATGAATGAGTCATTGCACTTAGAAAGAATTAAGGAGAATTTATTAAAAAAGAACATTAATAATGAAAAAACGACTTTGGATGTATTAAATAATTTAAAAATTTAGTTTATTTGTTTTCTTAAAAAAAAAAAAGGTTATGCTGAAGGACGATTAAAACTCCTCAATTTATCTTCCAAAAAATAATAATTCAAATCAGAAAACATGATGGCGCCGCAGGATGATACCAAGTACTGACCTTGCTGAGAATTCCCCTTCAAACAACCACATTTTTACGCCGGCCTTGACAGAGCACGACCTTCCTTCACCACGGACGACGAAGGGGCCCCGTCCTCCGGAGCCTCCCGGACGCCTCTCTTCTCGCTGCACGGCGTCGCATAAAACAAACCGCGTTTCTTAAAGCAAAGCACTTTGGTTGCTTTTTTGCCCCCCCCCCCCGCCGCCGCAACCTGCAATCCAGCGGACTCTTCGTGAGGAGCGGCGCTCCTGTGCTCCCTCCCGGCCGGGGGCTGTACAGTAATCAATGTTGATGAATGAGCGGGGAGGCTCTCTTTATTCCGGCCCTCGCTGAATAGAAAGTTTCCATTATCTCTCACAATGTATTCACTCTATCAAAGTGACAGGGTGGAGGAGGCGAGCTGCCCCCACCCTGCCCACGCCTACCTTCATCTATCTACCCCCCCCCTCCCCCAAAACACAGGGAAGCCAGAAGAGGCTGCTAAAACAACACGACACGAAACTGCAGAATCCATAACTTTTCAGTCTGGAACTCTCGTCCGTCAAGTCGCGGCTTGCAAACCTGCGGTACTTTCAATTTCCCTTTGAGCGCCAGGATGCCACTCCGGTTGGCGGCATGTGAGGTTCAGGGTCTAAACCCGCGCGGCGCTTTCATGCCTAGTGGTTTCAAAGCGCTAGCATTCACCAGCTAATGCACTTTCACAGAGCTGCCGTGCAAGGCGCCAAACAGGCCATCAGAGGCGCCTAACAGGCCGACGGAACAACTGGAGGTTCAGCATCTTGCCTTGAGGAGGGTGGAGGCGCTGGGAAGTGAACGGCTAACTTACCGATCCGCTTGGCCACTGTCGCCACCAATGGCGGACGTTTTGGCCAATTTTTCCCAAGGATTCAGTTGGGCGGTCTGGCATCGGACAGTAGTTGTTGTGGACAGTGAGCATGGCTTGCTAGGACATTTGCCGTGGCTAGTTGGGGATGGTGGGCATGGCTAGTTAGGACAGTGGGCGTGGCTAGTTGGGGATGTGGGCATGGCTAGTTAGGACAGTGGGCATGGCTAGTTAGGACAGTGGGCGTGGCTAGTTGGGGATGGTGGGCATGGCTAGTTAGGACAGTGGGCGTGGCTAGTTAGGGCAGTGGGCGCGGCTAGTTGGGGATGGTGGGCATGGCTAGTTAGGACAGTGGGCACGGCTAGTTGGGGATGGTGGGCATGGCTTGCTAGGACATTTGCCGGCCTCGGTGGTTGGGGGAGGAGGGAAGGGTAGGTGGGGGTGGTGGGCCTGGGTAGTTAGGGCAAAGGGAGAGGGTA
>CAAKHD010014061.1:151148-161809 GCA_901007705.1 Fistularia tabacaria
GATGGGGGGGGGGGGGGGGGGGGGGGGGGGGGGGGTGGGGCTCCCAGCTCGTCTGAGCTGTAAACATCCGAAGGCGTCAAAGCGGCTGGCTGGCCGACGTCTGGGAATCCGTCTGGAGGCGCGCTCAGGTAGAACAGGAGGCCCCGGCGGCGCCGCCATGCAAATCACTTCTGTACATTGGCAGCTCGTTTGTTGTTATCTCCTCCACTGCAGTACGTCAAGTTCGCTGAACTCTCAGACCGTCCGGAGGGTCCGCCGGCAGCCGCGTCGGCCCCCTCAAACTCTATCTCTGATGGATTTCAAGCGGCTCGGACCGGAGGGTTCGGCCGACGGCGCTCGGGAAAGGCCACCGTCCGGCCCATAAATAGACAACGGAGGCAGCGACATCAATCACGAGACGGCCAGCTCACTTTCGGAGAGCCTTCCGCCCAGTTTAACTTTGAACCCGTAACACAAGGGGGTCAATTACTCAGAGATAATCCATAACTAATTTACTTGATTGATGGTCTAATTACGCCTGTTTATGTCATGGCTGATAATTCGCTCTTTGATAAAGCGCGGGCACGCGCTTCAAACCCGGAGCGGCGGCGGTAATGAGCGTTGCAAACATTGATATTGCTCGGTGCCTCCTCTCACCCCCCCCCCCCTCTCCGCTGCCTTATCTCGTCCGGTCGACATCGCCCGCTTTCCGAGGTCGGCAGGAGAACGCCGGCGTCAGCATCTGCCTCCGGCTCCACGAAGAGAACCACAACTAGCATCCGTGCGGAGGTGCGACTCCGCCCCAGATAGAGAGCGCGGCAAGGAGCCGCCACCCTGCACCTGCTAGCTTACGTCTACAATTAAGACCACTGTTAAAGCACGAAGACAAGAATTTCCTTTAAATAGAAATACGATGAATATGAGTAATAAATATGAGTAATAATCGTAATATATCACAGACACTCGTGAGCGCACAGGTCCATAAAGTTAGCTTTCTAAGAGCACGGTGTTTGTTAAAGTTAGCTTTAAAAGAGCACGCAGGTCAATAATGTTAGCTTTGTGCAAGCATGCGACTCACTCATAATTAGTTTTGTATGCGCATGGAGGGTAGTAACATTAGCTTTGTTTGAGTGCACAGGTCGGTAATGTTGGCGACGCACAACAAACCAGGACGGTGATGTTTGCTTCATTAGAACAGCCACGTCACTTACATTTGCTTTTACTCGCGCGCAGGCGGAAAATTTCAGCTGTGTATGAGCGGGCAGGTTGGTGACATTACCGTTGTGCATGCATGCAAGTTGCTAATGCTACCTTTCTACCAGCAGCCAGCTCGATAACATTAGCTACGCACGAGCGTGCAGGTTGGTGACGTTATTCTATTGCACGCATACGCGCTAGTAGTGTTAGCTTTGTACGAGCACATAGATGGGTGAACCTTTCACAAGTAAGCGAGTTGATAAGTTGAGCTTTACCAAAGCATGCAGGTGAATAAGGCTAGCTTTGTACGAGCACGCATGTTGATGATATTAGCTTTTTACGAGCACGCAGATCGGTCGCGTTAACTTCGTACAACCAACCAAGCTGATGACGTTAGCTTTGTACAAGCTTTGTCCGTCCGCTGTCAAAGGGACCAAGGTTGTTTTTTTTCTCCATTCGGGGTGATTATCTCATCGGCTCGGAACAAAGGGGATAAAGTGGGATAATTTAATCTGAGCATTCATGCCGGCTAATAGAGGCAATTCCCTTTTTCTGCTTTTTAGTCTTTTTAAAAAATAATAATAATGAATTAGCTTGTCGCCAGAAGCGAAAAGAGACAATCGCGCTTTTAATTAATCGATTCACCAACGCGCGCAATTACAAAATGTGAGAGACGAAAATTACCGGACGTCAACTGAGCGATGTTCACGGCTTCGGTTTGGAACGGCCGCTCCGTCAATAATTACGTAATAAATAACGAAGAGGGCGCGCTCAATTTTGAGCACCACGCACTCCAGGCCTACGATGAGTTACGTGGATGAAGGTTCTCGCCATCCTCATTACAGTTGCATTCATTGATGTCCGACGATGTGGTCCAGGGATTCCCCCCATCCCCGTGGCTTCTTCGGCCGTCCAAATATGGTAAATTTCCTGTTGCCAAAGTCCTCGCCGCCACTTTATCACAATTTCCGCTGATCTTTTTAATTTGATTTGATTTTTTTAGGCCCTGCCCGCCCTCAGCAGCCCACCTGGGTGACAGATCCGCTGCATTTGCAGCATTTAAAGTCATATTTACCTTATTTATTTTTATAATCACCACGGCAGCAGAGCCCGTATAAACAGGATGAGAGCAGTGAACGCATGAGCGGCAGAAATGATGTTACCTAATCCGGTTACACAACTCACACACACACACACAACTGCACACACACACAACTGCACACACACCTTGAAAAGTCATTTAACAGTGCTTCCCTGCGAAAGCACTGAACGGTCGCGAGCCTGAAATCAGTTCAAACACTGGAGGTTTCAGAGGACACGCACACACACACACACACACACACACACACACGCACGCACACACACACACACACACACACACACACACAATCAGAGGGAATGAAAGTGGCGCGACACTTCGGGTTGGATATCCCAAAAATGGATGGGGCGTGGGGGGTGCAACGCTGAAAACGTGATTCGTTAGCGGCTCCGTGACTCTTCAAGAGACTTCACCCGGTTATCACCGGTGTCTTTCAGGTTTGGACATTAGGACGCGGACGGCAGATGACGCAGGCCGAGGAATCTGCTCGAACTCTGAGAGCGAAACTTTTCATCCAGGCATCGGCGACCCGCGGAGCTAGCTAGCTGTTATGAGCCGCTTTCAGACATAAGCAGTTCTAAGAACTTTACAGCTCCAATTTGGTTCCAGGAAGTAGCCTCCTCCTCAGACTTGACGCTCCAAAGTCCAGTTGCTCCGACAAGAATTCGCCATGATCTGGATGACTGACAACCTCCACAGACTTGACAACATGAGCTTTACAAAAGTACGCAGGTCAAGAAGGTTAGTCTCGTACGAGCACACAAGTTGATGGTATATCTTTTTCCAAGCACACAGATTCGGTCACGTTAACTTTTTTTTACTTTCGGAGCACGAAAGCTGCTAACGTGACATAACCGCTGTCAGACATCAGCAGTTCTATGAAGGAAATCCAGGAAGTAGCCTCCTCCTGAGGACCCTTTTTTAGTTTTGCGTTCCCACAAGAACCGGTTTGACGCGAGAATCTGCGATGTGCAGCTTGAGCACCACGCTCAAAAACAAACCGCCGAAGAAGAGGAAGGCGTAGAGAGCCGAGTGCAGTGCGGGGATAAACACCATGTTAAGAACCCCGCCGTTTGCTAAATCTGAACTTATTTCCGCCAAAATGTTGCCCTGGAAAACCCCTCTGTGACGTAACAGTCCAGAAGAGCTTTGACCTCTTCGTCGCTCTGTTTCTTGCAGCTTCTGTCCATTTTGTCGCGGGAAAACAGGCGACCGCCGACCACAGCAGTTTTTAAAAATGCCGCTCCTCAAGTCTGGTAATGGGCGGGGCTTATGAGTTCCACCAATCAGCTACATCACATGAGTTGTGAGTAGGAGTAGAAGCTAAAATGGTTCTAGGAGCCGAGGTCTCCGGTCCCACTGCGCTCCGAAAGCACCAAAAAAAGCCATGTTCCTGAGAACTTTCTAGGAACTCCAGTACGATAGCCATGATCGGTCTACGCATCGCATCCAGTTATCTTCCTCCTCCTTTTCTTCTCCCGCGAGATGAATTTCCCTTCGCCGCGTCGGTCTCCGGGAGGCCGGATGATCCGGGGGCGTCGCCAATCACTCACACGGGGGCATAAATCGTGTGTGTCGTGATCATTAGGATACTGATTGGCTCGGCGTTAGACAGGAGCTGGGGCGCCGTAACTCCCGAAAAAAAAAAAAAAAAAAGGAAAACCAGCGCGGTGAATAATCGAGGAAAAACACGTTCTGCGGAGAGGCCGGTGCCAGCGGCTGCTGCTCCCTGTTCTTCAGAGGAACGTATTAAAAAAAACAAAAAAAAACGGACAACGTTGAAGCCAATTATTGTAAACCGTTTCAAGAACCGCACTCTTTGACACGGAGGTGGCACGTTTCCAAGCGCCGTTTCCATGGTTTCCCTTAATTCGCGGCGGTAATGCATTGAATGGCTCGCCTCTTCAACGCCGGAGCCCAAAAGTAGGAAAAAGAGCAACTCGGAAAAAAAAAAAGGGTCATAACACGGTACGCCCGCCCCCTCCTCCAGCCCCCCGCGAAATGTCACATTCTTAATAGTGGCGTGCCGTGTGCGCAGCGGGACCGGGTCAACACACCGACGGTGTGTGTGTGTGTGTGTGTGTGTGTGTGTGTGTGTGTGTGTGGGCGGACTCCACTCGAATCCGGGCCCTTCCTGTTAATCCAGGAATTGTAATGCAATCAATGGCTTCACGCAGGTCTTCTGGAAACCTGCTAATAGGAGTTCCTTTGTAAATGGAATATATTTGCTCCGCCGACTCTTCAGCGCCTATTAGAAAGTCAAATATCATTTATATTTAACCTGTGAGAGACCCGCATCAAAGATATATAAATATATATACGCTGTATATACACAGCAGAACCCGGGCCGACGGGCTCGAGCAAATCGGCCGACAAACAGGGTTTTCAATCAAATTTTCTAGCTGCGAACAAGCCTCGGTGCACGAACACAAACAAACAAACTCCCGGGCTTTCCGCCTTGTGGCGTTGTTGCGTAGCGGCAGTCATGCGTGCTACTCCGCGTTGTTTACAGCATTCCTCATCGTGTTCTCCTGCTATAATGTTTTTTTTTCTCAATAAGCCCTCATTATAGCTCCCAAGAAAAGTGCCAGTGCTGGTGAATAAAGAATTACAGTCCATCTAAAGAAGGAAATAATAGCTAAACGTGAGAGCGGTGTTCAAGTTACACATCTCGCCGAGCGCTACGACATGGCTAAGGCAACCATCTGTACAATCCTGAAGAACAAAGATATGCTAAAGACGGCTGATTTGGCTATAGGGGCGACTACGCTAATGAAGCAAAGCTCTCAAGTCTGAGAAGAAGTAGAAACGTTCATGGTAGTTGGGATTAATAACAAACAAATAGCTTGAGATAGCATTAGCACGGGTCGCATATGTGAGAAGACTTTACTTTTGCTGATTTAGTGAAGGAAATTCCGAGTACGAGCGAGAAGAGAAAGAACACCAGAAACAGTGATTATTAAGGTTATCTTTAATTCCTATCTGTATTTTTGCCGCAAATAAACCCAGAAAAAAGAGTTTTAAAAGAGTGCGGTATGTTACTGGGGCGGAATTGAACCTTCTTTCTGTGAGGCAGAAGCGCTGAGCACTGATACGACAGCATGGCGGGTGAGAGGCGGGACGCTAATCACCTGAGCGGCTCCCGCTTTTCAAAACGTTGCCGTCCCACGACCCCCTTCTGCTAGTCCCGCTGAGCAACCGATCAGAAGCGTGTCAACTTAACACCAGGCCTCCGCCGTTACCGCGGTCGCAGGGGAAGAGACGACGGAGGTTACGGTTTTATCCGAACCCTCCCCCGGCGGAGCCTGTCAATCTCGGATAAAACTGACATCGCCTTTGTGGAGCTAAGAATATCTAAGCCGGCGTTCTCCGCCGCCGCCGCTCCTGTGTCACCACTGGCAAAAGAGCAAGTTATTCAAGATCAGCCGGCGGCGGTGGCGGCATTCTGGGGGAAGGAACTCTTAAAATATCCTGATTGTGTTTCACTGATTGTGTTTTGAGAGCTGGGAAAAGTGGAGCACGGAGACGCGATTAGAGCCAGATGTTATTAGCAGTGTCATCAGTAACGCTTGCACCGCGTTGCACTATTTTTCCCGTCTGATGGAGCTCGGCGGCGGGACGCGTTGTTGTCCGCCGGTTGTTGTTGTTGCTGTTTAGACGCATTAGCGCCACCAGATAGAGGGAGGATGAGGAAACACGGCCGGCGCCGCGAGCAATGTTCGCAGTCAGCGGCCTGACGCAACGCAGACGCCCCGTTTACGGCCGCTAATATCAGCCGGCGTGTGTCTGATTTCCCCGCTCTACCGCAAAGCAAGTCATATGGAAAATACGTCAGGTGATTGGGTCATGTGACCGCGCATAAGCGAACGCCACGGATGTTGCTGTGGCTTCCCTGTTCGAGTCCCATCCATTCATTCATTCATTCATTCACTCATGCATTCATTATCTGTACGGCTTATCCTGCACTCGGGGTGATGGATTCCATCCCAGCTGTCATTGGGCGAGAGACGAGGTTCAGCCTGGACCGGTCGCCCGTGCATGACAGCTCACAAAAACAATCTGTCACTCCAACGTCATCCAGACACATTCACGCTCTCATTCACGTGTCATGAAAAGACAAGCAGCGGCTCTCTCTTGTCGTAAGGAGACATACAACCATTCAATTCTCGTGCCGGTTGGACGCAAGCAACCATTCACCCTCTCATTCGTACATCTTACAGAGACATACAACCACTCACCCTTTCATTCACTCATCTGGCCAATGTAGGGTCGCCAGTGAACCTTCTGCATGCTTTGGACACGTGGAGAAGGTGGAGACTCCGCACAGAAGGTCCTGTCAGAATCCAACCGGGGACTTCGGCACCACCGTTGCCTCCATGGGAACTGTGTTATGCATTAAATGAAGTGTAATGTGTTCATTTTATTTACAGGTCAGCTTGGATTTTATTTCTATTTATTTCCATGCGCTGCATAGATTTGCCGGGCGCGGGGAACGCCGGACTGGTGCGGGGCTGCGCGGCGCTTGCCACCCTCGTTTACATTGACAATCATGATCATTCGTGACTTCATCCTGCTCCAGTCTAGAGGCCACCGCGGCGTCCCTCCTTCGAAGGAGGTGTTAAGAAATTCAGATGATCCCGATTTCATGAAACTGATTTCCTATATCATATAAATAAGATATATATCGAAGGACGGCTCACATCTGTGTTGAGTTTTTAATCCATCTGGCGAGCGCACGCGCCTCCCGTAACCCGGCTGTAGCTTCCGGGCCGGGGTTGCGGACAAAGGAAGAAGTCGGCCCTTCGGACGGAAGGCTCGTCACGCCGACCGTTCTAAACATAGCACCCTCATTACATCCCGAGGTTTTGGGAGGTCTGAGGGATTTATCGCCATGCCGTCCGCGGGGCGTCACACAACCGCCGACTGCAGCGTGAGGAGGGCAGGCAAACAACGGACAGGTTTTGGCGGTGCCACGGTTTGGGAGCGTCAGCGTTAGCGTTACTCTGCTGCACGCCTTTCCGCGAAAATCTTGTTTTCTTCAGGTCAGGACGCAGGTCTGAGGTGGAAAAAAAAAGGTTCACGGACGTCCGCCATTGAGTACGAGCAACCACAGCCTTCTGGAAAAAGACCCCGTGGTTTCCTCGGCGGAACAAAAGCGCTCCCGGGAGTCCACGTCCATTTCAGAAAGTGACCGTTGACAGCTTTTTCCCCCGGCGGCCACCCGGTAACGGAACTCACGGGGTGGCGTTGCCCGCTCCCGGGGCGTAGAGTGGTCATTTTTTGGTGGAGGCTGCGCGGCGAATGCGTAATCATCTTTGATCCCGTAAAAGTCAGGGTCCGTCCGATCAGGCCATTAGAAGAGCTTTCTGGATCCGACCAACTTTATACACCGCCATTTCGGCCCCATTCGAAACAATTACACTTTCCCCCCATTGTGGACGGGATTACAACGGTGTCATTTTCTGTGGAGAGGCATTTCACTGGAGTTTTCCCCAAATGCCAATTTGTGGCATTTTGACATCTGCGCGAGAAAAAAAAAAACTTTCTTCAGACAGACGGTATTTAACAGCAGGCATCCTCGCGCCTCGTATCTCCCAAAAATGAGGATTTTACCAAAACAATCACGGAGGATTAACAGCATTAGAAGCAAGATGGAATATTTGTCAGATTACTGGTGCCAACCATCGCTTTACAGGTCTTTGGATTCAATGATAAATGGCGGCCATTCCTTGCGCTATCGAAGCTCGATAGCATCCCCCCCGTGCTAACCAGGCGATCGGGTTCGACTCGGGGTTCCGTGTGTCGCACCGACAAAGACTCTTCAACATGCAGGCATAAGCCGGGAACTGAACCAGCAACCAGCCAGCCGGCTAGCCGCGCCGCCTCACATCGTGCTGACGAGTTTAAAACTCATATTAAAAATTTAGAAATGGCACGGCGAGCCAGGAGGCGACGCCCGCAGACACACTTGTTTACATCATGAATAAGAGAAGTCGTCGCTCCGACCGCCGGATGGGCGTCTGTACAGGGCCGGATGGAGGGGATTCAAAGATCTGCCTCCGGCAGACGAGCCCATTTCCCCGGCCGGCGCCCGAATGTCAATTTAGACTCTCCGTCCGTTCAGCCGGCTGAAAGCAGGATCCTGGAAACGCCATCACGCTGCCTCGGGAGCGCGCCGTTTGAGAAACAGCCGTCATCCTGGGAGGAAACACGTCCGACAGGTCCGACCGCTTCTGCCTCTCCTCCTCGCCGAGATGAAGAAAGCAAATAAAAAAAACGAGAAGTTCCAACGTCTGGGCTGGAATGAATCGTTCCCAGAACTTTGCGTTCAGCCATCTTGGGAATACGGCGGCGCCGGGGGCGATCAGCAGGTGGTGCCGCTCTCTCCGTAACAGACAGCTCCTACTGCGATGCCAACTCCTGGCAGAGAAACTCCAAGTAAGAGGACTTTATTTATTTCGTGTAATTACAACGGAATAATTACACATGACAAAAAAGTTATTTTCACCCGCTGTTTCACCTAAAACCGCCCTCGGGGTAAAATGTACCCAAACGCATCGGTTTTCTTGCTTACTTAATCCTTCCTCGACTTATCACCCAGACAAGGAACAGACCCCGGAATGTTCCGGATTGGTTGTCGCCCAAACTTTGCCGTCTTTCCGGACCTCCTGATTGGGTGACGCTCCGCGACCTCAATGCGAGAAGGAAGTGCCTGATTTATTATGTATTATTTGTTTTGTTCACAACTGATCGACAGCTTCGAGTGGAATGACAGGTCGGTTTTTCGACGTGTACGATCAGTTCACGCAAGAGATTAGCCTGGAAGTTAGCTCGCAGTCGCATCTGTCTGTCGCTACAGGTTAGCAAGGGGCTGGAGCTTGCAGACAGCCTCCCATTTCCAGGAGGCTCCGGATCTCCTCCAGATGACTCAGATTGTCGCCGTATCCAGAAAGCCGTCGCACGCTCCTTCATTCATTGACTAGAAAAAAATAAATGAATGAATAAACAGATAGAGAAAAAATGGAAAAGCGAAAAAAATAATACAGCAAATATGACTAACTTCTCTATGCAGGTACTTTTTACACGCCGTTTATTCTTTTTAGATATAATTTGCTTTTTTTTAAAATCTGGCTTTATGGTTCCAGTTTCTGATAAATAGAAATGAGCAACCTGACTACTTGACACATTTTAAAAGTCAAGTCTGGCTGGTCGATTAAATCATTGGAAAAAGTGGCTTGTAAATGGGCAGGGCCGCGTCAATCCCAACAGATTAGCAGACGACAGAATCTCAATTCCATCACCGTTCAAAAGCCATCCAGGCCGAACGACGGAGCTCCGAAGATGAACCGGTGGATGGATCGGGTACCAGGATCTGAGGGAATCGTTAAACTATCGATGCTCAGATCAAGCTGTGAAATTACAGCATGCCGGAGATACAGTGTGCTGGGATTAGCGTAGTTATGGATCAAACCGTTAGCTTATTTCTGGCTAATATAACACAGCTTTGCCATCGCTGGTTTTGCACAGTGGACACCCCTCTTAGCTCGAAGGTCAGAGACGCCTATGTAATTTACCTGGTGCTAACGCTAACTTGACTGATGAAAACGGCTAAGAAAAGTGTCGCCACGGCAGCCCGAAGTTCATGTGTTCATGAGCGTTCTTCATCTCAGCGGACGAAGGTGCGCCCCCTCCAGGCCGTGAGGTCACCGTCTCTGTGCGGCCAGCTGCCACGTCACCGTTACGCCGGGGGAAATCGGCCCAAGCGTCGGTTAGCGAACTGTCCGCCATCATGCCGTCCGAACCAGAACGCGGCAGCAGAAAAAAGCGACGTGAACCCCTTCAAACCGCACGCCATTAGTTTCCTCTCCAGCTGGAGGGAGTTACTGGCCGCTCACAAACTCTAAGGCTAATGTTGCTCTGAAAGCACCTCCGCAGTTGATCAATATTTAGTTTACAAAATCCAATGAAGCAGGTGCACTCACACACACACACAGACACACACACACACACACACACAGACACACAGACACACACACACACACAGCAAATAGTCGGCCCTCACTTGATGGCACTCGGTTATGTTTTTAAGTCACGTTTTTGTGGACAAAAGCCTCTGTTAGACCACGCAGTGACAAACCTCCCGACCCAGGAGGAGATCCGATGGACGCCAGACCCCCCCCCCCCCGTTGCCCTCCCCCCCCCCCCCCCCCCCCCACCCCCCCCCCGCTCGGGCCCACCCCCCCCCCCCCCCCCCCCTCCCCCCCGCTTTTATTTTAATTCTTTTTTTTTTTCTTTTTTTTTTTTTCTTTCCAGCCCCCGAGTGAAGCACGCTCCTCTCCGGCTCGGAGTTCTCGCGGCCGCCAGCAATCGGTATGCAGCTCCCGTG
>CAAKHD010014062.1:18339-29284 GCA_901007705.1 Fistularia tabacaria
ACTCGCGCGCGTGCTAGTTTGTTTGTGCGGATGTGTGTGTGTGTGTGTGTGTGTGTGTGTGTGTGTGTGTGTGTGTGTGTGTGTGTGTGTGTGTGTGTGTGTGTGTGTGTGTGTGTGTGTGTGTGTGTGTGTGTGTGTGTCCTGGGGCTGGAGGTGACACTGCCCTGCCCGGTCCGTCCTTCCTGTGTTGCCGTAGTTGTGTGTATTTGCGTCCCTCCTGGTCTGCCCCGCCCCCAGTGGAAGGCCGTCCAATCAGACGCTGTTCTGATGGCGTGGTTCTTCACCCGGTGTGTGTGTCGGACCGTGTGTTTGTGAGGTGACAGCGTGTGGTGTCCTCGTCTGCGTGTCTCCATCTGTAATGAGTCCGGGCGGCGGAGGGGCGGAGCCAGAGCGCCGGTAGCCGAGGGGCGGAGCCCGGAGGCCCCGACCACCTTCTGACCGCTGCCTTCGTTCCAGGCATCTTCGCCTTCAAATGCTCCCGGGCGGAGGAGATCTTCAACATGCTGCAGGAGGTCATGCACAGCCACAGCATCAGCGTGGTGGAGGAGGCGGTGCAAGAGCCCACCCAGCAGGGGGCGCTCACCCCCGGAGGTATACACACACACACACACACACACACACACACACACACACACACACACACACGAAGGTGGAAGAAGGGCTGATGAAGACATGAGCAAAGAAGGAATAAAGGATAAATATTACAATACGGCTGTAATGACGTGTGTGTGTGTGTGTGTGTGTGTGTGTCAGCCCTGGGGTACTCTGTTCCCACGGTACCAAACGGTGTGAGCCGGATCCCGTCGGTGGGAGAAGCCCCGTCCCCCCCCTCCAGCAGACACCCGTCGGTGGCGAGCACCCGGCTGCCCTCCGTGGGGGAGGAGTCCACCCACCCGCTGCTGGTGGCTGAGGAAGCGGTGCGTACTACCGCAGTACTACTGCAATACTCCCGCAGTACTGTAGCGGCTGTCGTAGGACTCTCCAGTCGGCGGTTCTGGGCTTCTGTGTTTGACAGCTGTGGGTTCTTCCAGGTGCACACGTACGTGAACACCACGGGCCTGCTGGAGGAGCAGCCCAGCCCGCTGACCGTCGCTACGCCGCTGGAGAGCCCCGCCTCCCCGGCGCCCCAGTGCCCGCCCACGCCGCCGCCGCCCCCCAGGGCTCGCGCCGACCCGCCCGCGGTCCCGGAGCCCCAGGTGCTGCTGGAGCCGCAGGGGGTCCGCTTCGTCCTGGGCCCCACCCCCGTTCAGAGGCAGCTGATGGAGAAGGAGAGGCGGCAGCAGGAGGCGGAGGAGCCGCGAGAGACTAACGGCCACGCCCAGGAGGCGGAGCCGCCCGCCGCCGTCGCCGCACACTCCAACGGCTCCTCCACCAATCCGGCCGCGGCCCCCCGCCGCCACCGCCCGCCCCCCCTCACGCCGGACCTGCAGAACGCCAACAACTCGGCCCAGCGGCGCACGGCCCTGCTGGACTACGAGAACCTGCCGGCGCTGCCGCCCGTGTGGGAGGCCAGGAAGCCCGGCTGGGAGGAGGAGGAGCCCGGCGGCCTCAGGACGCCGTCGCTCAACGGCTTCGGCCACCAGCAGCACGCCGCGCCGCACCCGTGCTACTCCCACCCGCTGTCGGCCGCCCTGGAGCCCTCGCACAACTACGTCAACACGGAGAACGTGACGGCGCCGCTGAGCGCGCACCGGCCCGACACCGCCCGGCGCCGCGCCGACGGGCCCACCGTCTTCAACTTTGACTTCCGGCGGCTCCCGGGCCAGCCGGAGCCGCCCAAGACCCTCAACTACATCGAGGTGGAGATGGACAACAGCGGCGGCAACAAGGGCGCCTCGGACGGCAGCAACCCCAACACGCCGCGCACGCCCACCTCGCCGCTGCCCCCCACCACGCCCACCCGCCGCACCGAGCTCTACGCCCTCATCGACATCGAGCGCACCGCCGCCATGTCCAACCTCCAGAAGGCCCGGCCGCGGGACGACGGCACGTCGCGCAAGACGCGGCACAACAGCACAGAGCTGCCCACCAAGAGCACGGCGTGACGCCGCTCCCCGCGGCGCAGACACAGGAAGTGACGAACTCCGCGGGCGCCCGACTTCCTCGATGGCGGCCGACTCTGGCGGACGTGAACGGACGCCACGCGGAGGTCGGCCCGACGAGCACGACTGTACTCCTCGCTCTTCTTCGTTGGTACAAATCAGTATTACTGAACAAAGCATTCCATTTAGCTCTTTTCTACCCTCCATCGACTCCATGCTGCTGGAAGAACCACTTCCTGTCTCCCACTGTACAGAAGACCCTCCACTTCCTGGCACAATAAATGTCTCCTGTTTGTACACGCTGACACACTTCCTGTCTGACGACCAATCACAACACCGCACTGCACGCTGAGGACACCCACACACACACTCCTGAGGGAGTGACACGCACCCGTGTGCGCACACACGCTTTGAAAGGAATGTAACACCTGAGTACGCACGCACACACACACACACCTGAGACAGTCTAACATACCTGAGTGAACACACACACACACCTTCCAGGTAAATAACCCACCTGACGGCCCCAGTCGCTGCGACAAACCTGGTTTCTATGGCAACCAGAGCACAGGAGGCCGGTGGAGAACCTGCTCAGGATTTGCTCTCTGGAAGAAGCTCCATCATCAAGTGTGACTTCATTGTTCCGCTGCGACTTAAACCTCTGACCCTCTGACCTTTGACCTGCTAAGACCCCGACCAGCCACCCCAGCTGACCAGGCGCAAGGGGCGGGGCTTAGCCTGGACGGGCAGCCGTCCGTCATCCAGCCGTCCACACCTGCCAATGATTCAGGGTCTGCAGGGAACCCGTGACTGGTCTTGGGCTGGGGGAGGACGGAGAACATGGAGGGAACCCAGGTAGATGAACATGATTTGGAGAGAACCCAGGTTGGAGGACATGATTTGGACAGAACCCAGGTAGGGAACCTGAAGAGAACCCAGACAGGAAAACGTGATGTTTCGAGAAAAGGTGGAGAACCCCGTTTTGTTTGTTTTTTGACACGCTTATTCACAGACGTCAGGTTGACGTCAGGTGACGCGTCTGACGTCACGTGACGCAGGTCGGCGAGCGTCCCGGCGCTGGCCGCCAGGGGGCGGCGGAGCGGCGGCGTCGGCGCGGAGCAGCGAAGAAGGCGCTTCCGGTCGGCGTCCCGCCGCGATGGCGTCCGACACGCTGCTCGGCGTTTGCGACGGCGAGCTGGACGACCGCCGCTTCCGGTCGTCGTTCCTCACCAACAAGATCGGAGGACTTCCGGATTGGCCGCCGGGCGTCGCGGGCCATTTCCCGCGCTGCGGGTTATGCGCGGGGTCGCTCGTGCACGTGATGCAGCTGTACTGCCCCTCGGGCGCGTCCCCGCTGCACCGGAACCTCCACCTGTTCGCGTGCCCGGCTGCGGCGTGCGGCGGCCGCGCGGACGGCTGGGCGGCGTTGCGCTCGCAGTGCCCGGAACAACCGGCTCACGGCGCTTCAGCTTCCCCCGCCAGCCGGGACGAGCCGCCGGCGGCCACGGACTGGTGCGCGTCCGCCGACGACTGGGGGGCGGAGGAGGAGGAGGAGAAGAAGAAGGACGAGGAGGAGGAGGAGAAGAAGGACGAGGAGGAGGACAGTAAGTTCTGCTCGCAGCCTCAGCACATCTCGACATCCGGAAGCTGCCCGAAACCGCGCACTTTATTGGTTGAACATCGAAGACAAACTCTGACCCTGCAAAGGACCCGGATGTTCGGATGGACAGCCAGGCGGTGCGCGGTTAGATGTGGAAGTGGTTCCTCAGTGCACTTTCCATAGGTAAAGATCTGAGATGGAAAAAGTTCCGAGGTGGAACCTGAAGTGTCTGTGGAGCTCCTGGAGTCCAAAGACGGTCAGCTACTCTCCTGAAAGCTGGTGATGAAGAGGAGGAGCGGAGGGTCCTGCTGGTGGGGTCTTTGCTCTGTCCAGGGTCTGAGCTCAAGCGGATGGACGACCTCACTGAATGATCACCAACGATCTGTTGTGAAACTGATCCGTGTGTGTGTGTGTGTGTGTGTGTGTGTGTGTGTGTGTGCGCGCAGCAGGAAGTGAGGTCACAGACCGGCTCCATCTCCTCCAGCTGTCCAGCGCTCCGCAGCACCAGGATGCCGCCTTGTTCCGGAGCTTCTTCATCAGCGTGGTGGAGGAGTCGGACGTGTGGTGCGAGGACGAGCTGTCCCACGCCCGCCGCCTGCTGGCCGACTACGAGCGTCGGGAGGGTGCGGTGGCGCGGCTACCGGAGGGCGGCGAGGCCACGGAGGAGGCCTATGAGAAGACGTCGGCGCGTCACGGGGACGCCGTCTTTTCCCGCTTCATGAAGCGGGTGTCACGCTGCCCCCAGCAGGTGGTGCGCTACTGCCGCGGCGCCCGGCCGCTCTTCATCTCCCGGCCGCCGCCCGACATGGCGCGGCTGGTGCCGGCGTGCGGCGCCTGCGGGGCGGCCCGGACCTTCGAGCTGCAGCTCATGCCGGCGCTCGTCTCCGTGCTGCGGCGGCGGGACGGCGGGGAGACGGAGCTAGAGTTCGGCACCACGCTGGTCTTTACCTGCTCGGAGAGCTGCTGGTCCGACGGCGCCGGCGCCGTGGCCGAGTTCTGCTTCGTTCAGACCGACCCCGACCACACGCTGTTCAGGTGACCTACGGACTCGCCTACATAATTAATAAAGTCATGACATAATTGATCGGCACAAACCTGTCAGGTGAAGCAATTCTTTTTTCACTTGAGTGCATCCTGTGTGTGTGTGTGTGTGTGTGTGTGTGTGTGTGTGTGTGTGTGTGTGTGTGTGTGTGTGTGTGTGTGTGTGTGTGTGTGAGTGTGAGAGAGAGAGAGAGAGAGAGAGAGCCCACCAGCTTCTGTTGTCTATGTCTATTTATTTTTCAAAACAGCTGACCTTTGACATGTCAAGGCAACTCCCGCTCACACACCGGGCCGTCTGTCCGTCCCGAGGAGTCCCGGCGGCTCGGACAGCGCCGGCGGCCGCAGGAAGGCCTAAATATCAGTTTTGTATCAAAAATAATGTGGTCAGACGTCGGGGGACGACAGGCACTCTGCGGTTAGGTGGGTATACAGCTAACGGGGGGCCCAGGGTGGGTCCTGGTCCTGGCGGGGGGGTAGTACCATCCTCAGGCTGATGTCTCTGTCGATGATCTCGTTCACTGCAACGAGAGGACCCCGTCAAACCGCGGGCGCTACGGCAACCCGAAAAGCCCTGACATCCCAGAGAGAACAAATTTATTCATTCAGGTCGAAGGAGTCGCAGCGATCCGGACGTTTTCATCCGATTCGTTCTCCACCCGGACGACATCTGATTTCTGCGGTGAACACATTCTCCCACAGGTGGCAGGAACATAGGGGAACTTCTCAGAGCGCAGGAAGGAGCACACAGGTAGACGGCATCTGGTATCGACCATGTCATCTGAAGGAGGTCGGTGACTGCAAAGTCGTGTTATGTGAGTGCAGCCAGACTGCAGAGGATGGTGGTTTTGTAAGATGAATCCGGTGACAAGGACTATGAGGAGGACAAAGGCAGAGCAGTGGACGAGGTGGTGGAAGCTGAAAAAGGAGTGTTGTGTGGTTTTCAGGGAGGACTTGAGAAAGGCTTCGGGTGGTCAGGGAGAGCTTCCACATGACTGAACATGTACAGCTAAAGTGATCGGAGAGAAAGTTGGGAGAGGACTTAGTGTGTCGTCCGGAAGGAAAGTAGACAAGGTGACTTGATGGTGTACATCCAGAGAAAAGGCTAGCGAAGAAGAAGGGGGGCATTGAGGGGACTGAAAAGCAGATAGGAGTGGCTGAGGTGGCTAAGGCCAAACAAGGAGCGCATGATGAGTTGTATGCTCGGTTGGACAGAAAGGAGGGAGACATTGATTTACACAGCTCTTCCACATCATAGTCTCTGTTGGCGAGCTTTATGGAGATGCCGATTTAATCTTCCAGCAGGGCTTGGCAGCTGGCCTCGCTGCCACAGTTACCAAAGGCTGGTTCAGTGACCATGGGGTTACCGTGTCACTTGACTGGAAGATGAGACACCAGAGCCAACAATGCAGATGACCAACCCCAAGGTGGCTACCAAAGCAACCTGGCCCTCCATTCCACCTGAGCAGTGCCACGGGCTGATGCAGTAATTCATGCAAAAGGAGGCTGACCAAGCATTGAGTGCATAGAAAGGGACTTTCGCTGTCCATCTTTTGTAATGTTGTCATTTTCGGAGACACTGAATTTTGCATTTCATGATGCAAGCCGCAATCAACATTTCCAGAAATAAAGGCTTGAGACATTTACCTTTTTGGAATTAATCTACATAATCTGGGTTCCACTTTCTTAAATGAGTGTCAAAAAATATTGAACTGTTTCATGATTCAATCGATGATTCTTGATTCATAATTTTTTGAGATGTACCTTCCATCTGAGATCGGCTGTGAGTCCCTTTTAGTTTGCTATGGTGATGGACAGGCTGACACTGAGGTTCCTATGGTGACGGACAGGCTGACAGATGAGGTTACCATGGTGATGGACAAGCTGACAGATTAGGTTGCTATGGTGATGGACAGGCTGACAAATAAGGTCAGACAGGAACGTCCATGGATGATCATGTTTGCAGATGACATTGTGATTTATGGTGAGAGCAGGGAGCAGGTGGAGGAACATCCAAGGAGGCGGAGGTATGCTCTGGAAAACAATTAAGGTTAGAAGCAGCAAGATACAACCCGTGTGTGGATGAGAGGAACCCAAGTGGAAAGTTGAGGCTAAGGACTTGTTTCTGCTCAATGTTCTCATACAGACAGAGCCTTCTGTCCATCCTCTCCCTTCATTTCTGCTGTGGTCCTGTATGTACTTGTGGAGCTGGCCTATACGTGGCCAAAGGCCATGATATCCTAATTCTTGGAGATGCACCTGTATTGACGGGTACCTGACGAATGATGAGAAGATGGAGCTGATGAATGAGGAACGAGAGCGAAGCGTAGAAGAGGTGACTATTGTGGACCACAAAGTTGCAGAGATGAGTAAAGGTGAAGTGAGGAGGACATTGTAGAGGGTGAAAAGGGGAAAGGCAGTGGAGGTATGGAAGTCTCTTCAGAAAACAGTGAACCAACAGCAGCACATGACATGACCGGCTAAATCATCACTGACTGTGGAAACTTCAAGCAACGTGGATTCTGTACCTCTCCACTCTTCCTCGAGACTCTGGGACCTTGATTTCCAAAGGACGTGCACAATGTACTTCCATCTGAAGAGAGGACTTTGGACCGCAACAGTCCGGCTCTTTCTTCCAAGCCAAGGTAAGACGCTTCTGATGTTCTCTGGTTCAGGAGTGGCTCAACACCGGGACAGCGACGTTAGTAGCCCATGTCCAGGGGTCGTCTGTGCCCAGTGTCTCTTGATGGGCTGACTCTCGCCTCAGTCCACTCCTTGTGGGGCTTCCCCAAATTCTGGAATGGATTGTGCTTGACAGTCCTCTCAAGCTGCAGTTGTCCCTTGTACTGCTGCTCCTTCTCCTACCACACTTTTTGCATCCACTCATCTTTCGATGAATATTCTTGCACACAGCATTCTGTGAACAACCAGCTTCTTTAGCGATGACCTTTTGTGGCTTTCCCTCCTTGTGGAGGGTGTCAAGGACCGTCTTCTGGACATCTGTCCAGTCAGCAGTCTCCCCATGATTGTGTAGCCTACTGACCCGGACTGAGAGCATTTAAAGGCACAGCCAAAGTCTGCGGGTGTTTCGGGTTCAATAGCTGTTAAGGGTATGACACCATGACTTTCCAATTTTGAACTTTTTCACAGACACTGAATTCTGCATTTCCCAATCTGAAAGCCATAATCACAGACATTTGACATATCTCACTCTACATGTAATGACTCGATATATGGCTTTCACTTTATCAAATGAGGGACAGAAAATGTTGGGCTTTTCCATGATATTCCAATTTTTTGAGATGTACCTGGATTGACTGGTGACACCCAAGTGATGGGAAGATGGAAAGAGCACTTCAAAGAGCTGATGGACGAGTGAAATGAAAGAAAGCAAAGGGTAGAAGACGAGACTATTGTGGACCATGAAGTCCCAGAGATTAGTACAGGTGTGTCTTTCTGGGGTCTGAAACTCCGGAGTAACTCTGGACTCTGCACTGCCCTCTGGTGGATGTGCTGATTGGTTGGAAGTGATGTCTGACAGCTGAAAGTCCAGATGCACCTGTTGATGTACGTGACCTGAGCACAAAGGAGCCTTGCAGGGTGTGGAGATGAAGGAGGCGGAGAACTTGCAATACCGAGGGTCAACAGTACAGAGGATGGAGAAGAGGCGGAGGAACATGTGCATGCAGGATGTGACAGTTGGTGAAGTGAAGTGAAATGGAAGGGGGAGAAGATGGAGGTGAGAGCAGCCATGGTGTCTGGTTTGGAGACACCAAGGAGAAGACAGGAGGCAGAGCTGGAGGTAGAAGAGATGGAGATGTGGAGCTTCCTCTTTGGGAGTAAGGAGGGTGGAGAGGATCAGGAATGAGTCCATCAGAGGGACGGCACATGCTAGATGTTCTGGAGATAAAGACACACTGAGATGGTTTGGACAGAGGAGGGATGGAGAAGTTCTGGGTAGAGGGACACTGATGTTGGAGCTGCCTGGTGGGAGGTCTCGAGAAGACCAGAGAGGAGGGCTATGATGGAGGGGAAGAGGACAGGAAGTTGGATGGTGTGAGGGGTGAGGGTTAGATGGAGGCCGGTGATTGGCCGTGGGTTTCAAGGAGGCGGGTGATTGGCTGTGGGTTGGATGGAGGCGGGTGATTGGCCGTGGGTTTGAAGGAGGCGGGTGATTGGCTGTGGGTTTGAAGGGAGCAGCCAGAATGAAGAGTTTCTGACTCCAGAATTGCGGCTCCCTGCGGTTCCCTGTTCTCAAGATTCTTCCATCTCTGTTGTGAGGGAACTTTAGTTTATTATTGTGTGTGTGTGTGTGTGTGTGTGTGTGTGCGTGTGCGTGTGTAGACGGGGCGGGGGGGGGGTGAAGACAGCTGAGATCCAGGAACAGATCTGACCTCTGTCTGAATCACTTGGACCTCAGACTATTATTAACGCTCACAAACACGGCCAAGGTCTGGCCCAGCAGAACTGTGAACTGTCACAGGAGACCTGGACGGTCCTGTTACATGTTGGACCGGGTCAGGGAGACGTCAGGTCTTGTCGGTATCGGACAGTGAAAGAGGTCGACCTTTTCTAAAACATTCCTTACCGTCGTCCAGTGTGATCTGCAGGCCGTGGGGGTCCGGTCCGCGGGGGTCCTCCGGCTCCTGCTTGATGCCCAGGGCCGGCTCAGGCCCGAGGACGGGGCTAGCGTAAGGCCCGTGCTGTGAGGAGACGCTCAGGGGGCCACGGGGGTGGAGGCGGGTGGCTTGAGGGTCGAAGCAGGACCGGTAGTCCAGGTGGGTCAGGGGGTCGGGTTCCTGCTTGACCCCCCCGGGGAGGAGGCTCCTTGTTCCGGGCAAGAAGCTGAAGGTCTGGACCACACTTCTTTTTCTCTTCCCGTTGGAGACATAGAACTGGACCTGGACCGGAACGCCCGGGTTCTTTCCATAAGGCGGAACCAGAACCACCAGAGTGGACTACGGCACAGAAGGAGAGACCCCGTCAGCCAATGAGAGAGCAGACCGGAGGGGCCGGGGGCGGGGCTTACCGCACTGCTTCGCTCTGGCAGAACCCTGGCCTCCGTCTCCCATAGCGACCGTCCATCTGCAAAGACAGAAAGCGGTGATGTCAGAGGGCCGCTGTGGTCAGAGGGCGCTGACGTCAGAAGGTCTCACCTGAACCCCTCTGGGAGAAGAAGACACGGGACTGTGGCGACATGTTGGACCCCAAGATAGTCAACTCATCTCCTCCCTCAGCAGAACCACTCAGTGGACTGAAGGTGGTCACCTGGGGGAGGTCCTGACCAGAGCGCTGGGCTGCAGCGTGGCCAGGGTACACACACACACACACACACACACACACACGAGACAGGAAGCAGGCGTCAGGAGAATCTGTCAGGCTCTGCTGGTTCTTCAGGACGCTGTGAAATGAGCTAGGCCGGCGGTGACTCACAGCACTCGATGGGCACGGTGGCGGTCTGCAGCCACAGCGCGCGGCCGTCGGCCTGCGGCACGCCGACCCTGAAGGCCACCCGCACCCGGGTGTTCTTCCTCCCCACGTCCGTCTCGCCCTTCTTCAGCTCGATGTCGGCGTTCCGCAGCTTCAGGATGCCGGCGCAGTCGATGCTGCGGAGAACACGCCGATGAGCCCGTTGCCGGGACGACCCCAGCCGCGGGAGTTGGCTTCCGTCGGGTTCTCCAAACGGCGGAGCCGTGACGGGACTTCACCAATGTTCCCTCCCGCTCGTCTTCTCCGCTGATCTCTCGGCGGTTACCTGGCAGACATGTTGTTCTCTGGAAGCAGAGGGATCTCCAGGACCTTGGTGTTCTCCAGGACCTTCTCCAGGCAGGCGGTGGTGACAGTCTTACCCGTCACGCGGTGTACCTGGTAGAAGGAATGCGGGCGCAGACAACGCTCGTCTGCCGTGGCGATGAAGAGCAGCACGCCGAGCGCCCGCTGGCTGTAGCCAATCAGCTGCAAACACACACACACACATACGCACAGCGGGTTTGATTGACAGGCGCCCCTTCCGTCCCAGTTTCTCCACTTCTTTGACATTTTCAGCTTCTTCGGTCCTGAAGTTGGAAGTTGCTGCTGATGTTCTCACTGTGTTCTCAGGGATCATTGTGTGTGTGTGTGTGTGTGTGTGTGTGTGTGTGTGTGTGTGTGTGTGAGTGTGGGTGTGTTTGTGTTTGTTTTATATTATTTCCTTTAAGAAGTTATTGATATTTTTTGTGAACTCATAAATAGATGCAAAGATCTGGAATGGCAAGTACAAATATAC
>CAAKHD010014062.1:29549-40108 GCA_901007705.1 Fistularia tabacaria
TGACATTTTCAGCTTCTTCGGTCCTGAAGTTGGAAGTTGCTGCTGATGTTCTCACTGTGTTCTCAGGGATCATTGTGTGTGTGTGTGTGTGTGTGTGTGTGTGTGTGTGTGTGTGTGTGTGTGTGTGTATGCTTTCAAAGTGTGTGTGTGTTTGTCTGTGACTTTTTACGTATGTCGGTGTTCAAAGTGTGTGTCTGTGAGTGTGTATGTGTGTGTTCATAGTGTGTGTGTGTGTGTGTGTGTGTATGTGTGAGTGTATCTGTTTATGTATATATGTGAGTTTGATGCATGTGTGTGTGTGTGTGTGTGTGTGTGTGTGTCCATGTAATGGACACCAGCAGGTTATTCTGGGTGCCTCATTCTCAGGCAGCTGCTGAAACCAGCTGGAGGCTGAGTGCGCACACACACACACACACACACACACACACACACACTGATCCAGAGGACGTGTCAGAGGAACAATCTCTCACGAACAGTTTGTGTGTGTGTGTGTGTGTGTGTGTATTTGAGTGTGTCACAAGGAGTGTGTTTGATACTCAGACCATGAACTTCTGTCTGTATCCATAGAACTTAGTTTGAGAAGAACCAGGAGATCAGCTGGAACCTTCACCTCCATGACTCTGAACTATTACAAGCCAATCAGGATCATCCACTTGAAGTCTCACTGAACATTCTCCGTGTTCTTAGACGGAGAACCTCGGACCGTCCGTCCAGGAGAGGCAGCATGACTCACTCTGACCACCGGGTGTCCTCCGGCCGCTGCCTTGATGGCCCCGCGGCTGCCCTCGGTCTCGTAGTGGGCCCGGTGGTAGAACCTGGGCTGGACCTCCAGCTTGAGCTCCAAGCCCTCAAACTGGCCGGGCAGGGGTGCGTCCAGGGGGGGGGGCGAGGACGTTCTGCGGGAAGACACACACCGACTTCCTGTCAGCCGACCGACACGCCGAACCCCCGGTGGAGCTCGCGAGAAACCTCCAAGGGAACCGACCGTGCCTCGGGAACCCAGCGAGAACCGACAGAAACCACCCGAAGAACACCTCCCTCCAACCGGACCGACACCCTAAGACCTGGAGGAGGTTCCTCAGAATGAGGCGAAACCAGACCTGAACAGAGGAGCGTTTCCGGGTTTGGGTTTGTTCCAGCTGAAGTGGAGCGGAACCTGGAGGAAAAGCTCGGCCGGGTCGTCCCGCTGCCAGCTGTCCTTGCCGGTGGGGTCCTGAAAGGGCACGACGGTCCTCAGCTCCTCCAAGGTTGGCTCCCGCCTGGCCAAGAGGCTCGGCTGGGCCCCCGAGGTCCTCCTGGTCTTCGACGGGACGTCCGTCTCCTGGAACCCGGACATCAGGAGGAGGCCCTGGGCACCGGCGGGGCTTCCTATCCAGGTGTCGTCCGTCACGCTGCCCCGGGGGGACGTCCCGGGCGTGGGGGACGGCGAGCGCAGGGGGGAGGGCGAGCGGCCCCGGGCATCGGCGCCAGAGTGGCGTCTCTTACCGCAGGGGGACGAGGGTCTGGACGACGGCCTGCAGGGGGAGGAGTCACAGAATCAGGGCGGCTCGAGCCGGGGCGCGGGAACCGGCGAGGGGGAGCGGCGGGCGGGCGGGGCTCTGACCTGGAGGGCGTCCGGCCCAGCCAGCTCTCCTCTGTGACGCTGGCGCGAGGCGAGTGAGTCGGCGACTGCTGGGGAGACAGGGCCGGGCTGAAGGCCGAGGGGTGCTGGTACTTCTGCTGCCACAGCTCCACCCCGAAGCCCCCGCCCCCGCAGCCCGGGGACCCCAGCGGGGAACCCAGCGCCAGCCGGTCCGCTTCGGCCAGCTCGCCCTCCAAGTCGTCATAGAAATGGTTGAAGGACTCGCCGGATGAAAGGTCGGACATCCAGCTTCGGGAGGACAGGCTGCTGCAGGGGCTCAGGGACAGGGCCGGGTCCCGGTAGCACGGGTCCAGAGGGAGGTACAGCTGGTCCCTGGACCAGCATGCCTCCGGGTAACCCCCCTCCGCCCCTCCGGCCCCCGAGGCATCCAGGCCGCCGCCGCCGCCGCTCGGGTCCGCCTGGCTGTTGGGGGCGATGGAGGTGATCTGGATGCTGGGGCAGGCGAAAGGGGGTCCGGGATTCCCCCGCTCCCCGTACCGGGGGCCCGGATCAAAGGTTCGGAGGTTCCCCCGGTTCTCTTGAACATATTGGGGCCCCGGGTCAAAGGCTCTAGGGTCCTCCTGGGCCCCATACTGAGGCCCCAGTGCTTGATAGGCCACGTGCTGGTAGCTCCCTGCGGCGGTCAGGCCGGGCAGGAGGGCCTGCGGCTCCTGGCCGACGGGCTCCGGGACCCGCCGGGACCCGGTCCTCACGTCCAGCTCCGGATCTGCAAGAGACAACGAATCCTGTCACACAGAAGCACGCGGCCGTCACCGGAGGCGGGACCGCGTTCACGACGGAGAACATGGCGACCGAAGCTCAACAATTACAAAGCGGAGTTCCTCAGACTCTGGCCGGAGACAGACATCTCCGAACCCATGCCAACGTCCTCCACTATCTTCCTGCTGGCCACTCGGGCTGGAAAGGGTTGGAGATGCATATCTGGTCGGATCCTGACTAAAGGTCTGGATCCTGACTTGGACTGTGTCCCTGTTGCCAGCGAGGCAGAAGGCGGTCCAGAACTCTGGGGTCTCAGATGGTTCGGCCGGTCTCTGAGGGAACCTCCATCCACTTCAACGGCTCCTTTGCAAATAACCGGCCTCATCTGGAACCGAAAACTGGAAGAGCCCTCGCGGTCGACAGACGCTGACGCGGCGCCGGTCTTCATACCGAACCGATCGGTCTCACGGAGTCCGAGGCCGGAACGCCGACGTCAGTCCTGGAGGAAGTGACGTCTAACCCCAATCCTGTTCTGGCAGTAGCTCTGCCTCAGGGCTCCTGAAGTGACCCCATGCCTCCTTTTCAAGACAAGCGATTTACTTCCGCAACAGGATGACTCTGGTCCCATCATTGACAACCCAGGGCTTTATGAAGGTCATCACTCGGCGGTGGATGGAGGAACACCTTCAAGGAAGGGAGGAGGCACTCGGTCCGACCGGCGGACAGCTGGAGGTGTCACCTCCCAACTATTAAGAGACAGGGACTTCCGGTGACTTCTGTCAAAATAAAACCATCACCTGAACGCCCGCCCTCAAGAGAAATCTATCGATCGAAACTAAAACAGCAACCACTGGCGGCGCAGGGTGCAGACGTTTCAAAAGAATCGGTAAAACCGTATTTGACTCCGCTCGATGAGTCGGCTCACTTCCGGTCCCGAGGTTGACGTTTGACTGTAAATTCTGAACTCCTCGCGTCAGTCGCTTCCGCCCCTCGCTGGGCGTCTTCCTGTTTTCACTTTATTTTGAAAACGACACGCTGACATCCGGCCTAACTCGTCGCCGCCGGCGTGAGCTTCACGTCGACACAAATCGCGAACTAGCGTTGTTGAAAAAAAGTTCCGACCTGCGGCTTGTCTTCCGTCGTCCTCGAACACCAGCCGGAAGTCCAGCTCCTCCGGGGCGAACATCGTCCCGCGCGGCCGGAAGTTAAGCCGACCGCGCGCTCATTCCCATCCGACCGAAGCCAAACTCCGCGTCAGCCGCGCCGACGGACGACACGTCGGTCGGGAGTAGTTCGTCGGCCCGCTCCGGCCGCTGGTCGTCCGCTCGGCGGCTTTGGGCGGCTTTGGGCGCGTTGCGTGTCGGTCGAGACGAGTTCCACTCAGCCAGGTTGATCCGTGCGCTGCTGCGTTCACGGCCCCCTCGGAAATGTCTGACTTTCAAATGCCGCCGCAAGTTCTCGACAGGGAAGCTGCGTTGCACGCGAGACTCCTGCGAAAGACTATTTCCGCGAACATCAGCGCACAGAAAAAGCGACGAGAACAAAAGGAGACTATTTGTCAGCAAGTACTTAGTTTTATTAGCAAAAGCGAGGAGGACGTATTTGCCCCTTGGGGGCCAAGAAAGGATTTTGTTTTTCCCCTCATTATTCAGCCCACATGTGACTTGTCCAGAGGAGCCTCGCCGCCTTCGGTGTCCACTGGTGAGATGAAGGGAGTGATAACTCCACGCTGTCTTCGGTGGTTCCAGACGGCGCCGACCCTCTCCGGGTCCACTCCGAAAGGCTCCCGGGCGGACCGGCCTTTGTCTCGGCGGCTCGCCGAGCCTCCTGGTGGCCGGGAGGCTCCCTGACACGCAGCCGGCCGCCGCCCGCCAACAGAGCAATGGCAGGTCCGTACACTGGGAGGTCCTCCACAACAGTTCCGGACCCCCTGACACCCACGCTAAACCTCTAAGCGGGATCACTCGGGCCGGCCGCGACGCGTTGTTGACCCCCCCCCCGACGACCTCTGACTGTGTCTTGGGCTCGCGGAAACGGAAGATGATCCGACCCGCTTCGGTGCAGACGGCCCAACTTTCGCGCTACGCTCAGTGGAGGCACAAAAACAAGGGCTGCCGACAATTTCTATTTTCGGGTTCATGTCAACCTATTGGATTTCCAAATAACCCAGCGCACCTGAAAGCACCACGGCCCTAGTGTAGACGTCACAGACAGGACGGACCAGGTCTTTCTCAGGCGAGAAGACTTCACCCATCACAACAACTTTCTGTATGACACCAACAGTTCACTTGCAGAGCGACGGAAACAGGAGGCAGGGGCTTCAGCGGGACCCGGCCCAACCTTCAGGACCCCCCCCTTCGGCCCGTGGGACTTCACGGTCAGCTGAAGCTCAGTCACAGCAGGGAACGCCCTCCGTGGCCAGGTGTGTGTGTGTGTCTCTTTTATGGCCCAGGCGTGTCACCGTCCTCCCCCTCAGGGGCTGTCGGTGCGGGAACGGAAGAAGAGGTGGATGTGCTTGGCCAGGGCGGGTCCGACCAGCGGCTCCAGCTGGGCGGGCGCGGCCTCGGACAGCAGCAGAAGGCTGGGGAAGTGCTGCAGCAGCGTCCGGGCTTTGACTCCGCCCACGCCCGGAAGCTGCCGGACCAAGGCCAGGACCTGCGGCTCCACCAGCTGGGATGACCTCCGCCTACGGAAGGGGTTCTCCTGTCTGTCGCCGTGGACCTGAAAGGAGGGGTTAAACTCACATCTGCGTCGCATCTCCGTCGGCGGTCGGAGGCCCCCGAGCCGATCGGACCGCGTCCCCGCGGGACCCATCGGAACCTCACCATTGACAGGAGGAGCGGCGAGGCGTCCGTCTGCCCGCCGACCGGCAGCAGGGTCAGTCCCAGGTCCAGCGCCGCCAGCCTCTGGACGGAGGGGAAGTACTGGCAGCTGAGGGGGGTCTTCTCCACCAGGACCAGCTGCTGGAAGCTGCTGCAGGCCTGCGCGCAGGGGGAGGAGGCGTCAGGGAAGCTCCCTCCCTTCACCTCTCACCTCTGCGCAGCAGGACTCACGTTCCTGTAGCGGACCAGCCTCCTCCGGTGGTCGCTCCCCGCGATCACCTCGCGCTCGGACACGTACAGGACGGAGCTCCGGCCCGGCAGCAAGAAATCGGCCCCCCCGGGGCCCCCGGGGCCCTCCTCGAACAGCACCGTCACCCCTCCACCTGCGGACGGGCACAGACGGCGGACACATCCTCAGGCACCATGGCGACGGACGAGCAGGTCACCGACCGATGAGGCGTTCAGGGACCACCCGCAGCGACGGACAAGACCTCGCCTCAAAGCGTGAGGGCGTCTCGCCGAACCCACACTCGAAATCTGGCGCCGCCTTTGGCTCCGTGAATGAAGTCCTCGACGTATCGGCCTCTCGCGGAGGCAGCCGCCCCCTTCTCTCCGTCCGACCCGAGCCGAAGCAGAGCTTCACGCCGTGACTTGCGGGGAATCCGGACGGTCTCCTCCCACACCCGGGTTTCTTTCTCCGTTCAACACAAACGACTCAAAGCCGCTTTTTCCCAACGGGGTCCGGAAGGGCGCCTCTGGCGGGGTGGGGAGAAAAGCGCTCCAAACTTTAGCGACTTTTTGAGAAGAAGTAATGAAATAATTCACCTTTCAAGCTTTGAATGAGCCACGACTCCCTCCACTTGTCGCCGGCGATCAGGTGACCGTACGGCGGGGCGGCGTTCACCGCGGCGGCCCGTCGGTCTTCCATGAGTCGCGCCGTGTCCGAAGACGCGCCGGTCTCAAGGAGAGGAGGGGGCGGGTTGACTCCTCTCTACCGCCCCCTGGAGGACCGGAGGACAAACAACACACCACCGTCATAGCGGAAGTGCACATGAGGGTTTGAACAAGCGACAACAATAGGCCCAATGACTTGAAATAATCTTTAAAAAAATGGACACCTCTCCGGCGAGTTCTGTTGTTCACGTTAACTTTATATTATTTGATATTCTCGGCCACAAACGTCATGATTTATGAAGATTACATCATATTTGGTGTAACTACGACTGTGACTTCTTGAAATCCTCTGTCCTTGGTGTCGCGGAGGTTCTGCTTTCAAACAGAACCCAAGAAAATGTAAACGTGACTTCATTCTGCCACAAAAAGGAAGTGCGGCAAACAAAACACAGGGAATAGAGACCGGTCCCACATCTTAAAGCCAGCTTTGGAGTGGCTCTGCTCAGGTCGCAGACTCGCTGACCCGCCTGCAAAACCCAGAGAAGAGCAACCTTTGTCCCCAGAGCTGTCAGACTCCTCACCTCTCAGCAACCCCGCAAACCCCTCATTGCCATACCAGCCGCTCGTCATATATTTACTCCATCCATGCACTTCAGTCTCTTACCAATTGTACAATTTGCACAACTCTGTACAGTTACTGATTGTACCTATATCATGTACAGATTCACCCATATATTTGTTGACGTTCACCATTTGATGCTGCTACCCCATGTGCTCTCCAACTGCCCTTCGGGGACAAATAAAGTTCTTTGATCCTGATTCTGAAGACCCAAAGCCAAAGAATATCTGGACATTTGACGCTCAAATACGTTGTTTCATTTCACGTTCTTTATTCTCAGTTTTCCAACTGTACCTTAGAGAATTGTGCGTTATTGTCCAGACCACGTTCTGTGCAATGCTGCTGTTTGGAGGACCTTCTGGACACAAGCTCTTCTTCTCTGAAGGCTCCTGCTTCTGCGCCTGCGCGCTCAGCCCTGCGACGTGCCGTCCTGCTTTCAGCCACCAGAGGGCGGAGAGGAGCCGCCTCGGACGCCGACATCCTGCCCGCTCCGCCCGCTCGACCCTCCGTCTGCCGCCGCCTCACCGGCACTCCGGTCTGCGGGAACCGACTCCTTTTTCTGTTCAGTTTAAAATAGCGCGTTAAAAAACGTTATTCCGGAAAAAAAAAAATACGTTAAACCGGCGAGTTTTTGCGGACGTTTGTTTGGGCCTGTTAGCTGAAGTTAAGCTAGGCTAAGCTGGGCTAGCTCCTTGGCGTCATTCGCCGCCGGCGCTGGCCTTGACCGGATGTCCGGCGGAGTGTTGCCATCCCGGGGCACAGACGTCACGGCATGCCGGAGATATCACACCTGAAGGTCAGTGACATCGTTCTGAAAGAATCGCTTATCGGCAAGTCGTCGGTAGGACGGCGTGCCCGGTCCGGACGGACTTTCACCTCAGCTGTCCCTGAAGCTACAGCTAGCCGCCGGGCCTTCCCGGACCTCTCTCGGTGGGTTCGGGTCCGAAACAAGCCGCTGACCAGTCCGTTTCGCTCCGGTTCCGGTCTAAATCTCTCATCATGACACCCAGGAATTCAAGGCGTGAGTCCCTGTTAATCAATCAAACCCATAACCTGGCCCTCATTCATCAATTGTGCGTGGAAAAGGTTGTAAGTTGTGTTGAGTTTGCCAGTACCAATCCGTGCCTGTCACAGGTGCAGACACCTGGAAGTGATCTCTGCAGAAATCCAACACCTTGTTCCCTACATCTTCCGCCTCGTTTACATTCAGAAATGACCTAATCGGCCATATATGGAGGCGGCAACCCCTGTAAGACGGCATTATTTCTCCCGAACCATGGCCGGGAGGGCGAAGACGATCAATTTCACCCACACGGAGATTGAGGTTCTCTTAGGGGAAGCTGAAACGATCCACACAATGCTGTTTGGCCAATTTAATGCAGGTGTGGCAAACCAAGGAGAGAATTCAATGCAGTTCACCGTGCTGGACAAGAAGATGGAGCAGTGTCAGAAACAATTAGCAATACCAGTTATTCAAATTGTCTTACTAATGAGTCATTGAGAATCTTCTTGGCCGGAGGGAACGGGTTAAAATGCCTGGCCATTGAGACTCTTTCGTGCCTTCTATTTGTAGTCCCATCATTCGACCGCTGGGGTTGTGCGTCGGCATGGTCGGAGTTGTGTGTACGTTTACACATGTTCATACGCACAAGGTGATGAATCCTATACTCTGTGTGGAAATGTTGGTGTGCACGCCTGAACGATGAGGCCCCTGGACTCTGAGCTGACACGTACCATTCGGGTCAAAGCTGTGCTTCAAGACTCGAGCTTTTTATGCAGGCATAATGATCTTTTATTGAGAGCCCGGAGTATCGTCTTTGTCGGTAGGACAGCGTGAGCAAAGAAAGAAACCTAAAAGAGAATATTCCTTTAGTCTGCCCACAGTGAGGACATTTCAAGTCACACACAGCAGAAAGTGGATAGTCACTAAGAGATATCAGTAGCGGAAAAATATAAAAAGATAGATAATAAAAATAAGCTGGACATAAAAATCCAAAATATCAAACGTACATAATCAGTATGAACACGTGCAAAAGTGGTAACTAGCGGCGTGCAACAGGGCTTACAGCAGCAACACCTATGGATGTGCGGGTAAATGAAGGAACCAAAGTCTACCGAGAGCAGAGCCAAACAGCCGCTGGAAGGAAGGATCTGCCAAATCTCTGCTTCACACCTTTGGGCTGAAGGAGCTGCTCAGTGCTGCCATGATCTTCTGCATGGGGTGGGAGACATGGTCCATCAGAGCCCATATCTTTGCTCTGATCCTCTTCTCTCCCACCACCTGCACTGAGTCCAGGGACCCCCCCCCAGGACCGAGCTGGCCTTCTTCAGAAGATGGTCCAGTCTCTTCTGATCAGCTGTTGACAGGCTGCCGCTCCAGCAGACCACTTCAAAGACAATGGCTTATGCCACCAGTGTGGAAGAAGGTCCTCAGGAGAGCCCCCTGCACTCCACAGGACCTGAGTCTCCTCAGCCGGTCCAGTCGGCTCTGACCCTTCCTGTGGAGAGCATCAGTATCCGTGACCAGTCCAGTCTGTTGTTCAGGTGAACACCAGGGTACTTGGAGGAGACCTTGCTCAGTGTCCGTCCCCTTGATGTCCACCGGTGTAGGAGATCCACCACCAGCTCCTTGGTTTCTCCAGTGTTTAACAGGAGGCACCGGTCCACAAAGTCCTGCATCCGCTCCCTGTTCTCCCGGGGATCACCATCCTCGATGAGTCCGACGACAGCACAGTCGTCAGAGGACTTCTCCGCGGTGTACAGAGTGAACAGCAAGGGGGCCAGGACCCTTCCCTGTGGAGCCCCTGTGCTGCAGACCACCATGTCAGAGACACAGTTCTTAGCGCGGGAGTCCAAGATCCACTTTGTGAGGTGAATGTCCGTACTCACAAGCCCCAGCTTGTCCCTCAGTAGCAGAGGCTGGATGGTGTTGAAGGCACTGTAGAAATCAAAACACGGGGTCCTCACAGTGCTTCCAGGCTCCTCCAGGTGTGGAAGACCTCGGTGTAGGAGGTAGATGACAGCATCATCCACCCCGGTGCCAGGCTGGTAGGCCACCTGGAGTGGGTCTATCGATGGTCTCAGCAGCAGCAGGTCTCAGCAGCACGTAGACGGGCCAGTACCAGCCGCTCCAGTGTCAGGACAGTAAGGTCCACGTGTGCTCCTCTAGATCAGCGCCCCCTTTGTGTTCGGTCCTTTATGGCCGAAGAGGCCTTCTCAGTCCAAACCTGGATGCTTCAGATAAGACGTGTGTCTGTAGGAATCGTCTCCACCGAGATGTGATGTGACATGCCACGGTGTGGAGGGGGTTGTCGCAGCCTATCATATAAGTTTGCGTCCATGTTACTCGTGTGTGTGTGTGTGTGTGTGTGTCTAAATGTATGTGTGTGTGTGTGTGTGGGTGTGTGTCTAAGTGTATGTGTGCCTGTGTGTGGGTGTGTGGGGGTGTGTGTCTAAGTGTATGGGGGTGTGTGTGTGTGTGTCTAAGTGTATGTATCCCAGTGTGTGGGGGTGTGTGTGTGTGTGTGTGTGAGTGAGAGTATCCCAGTGTGTGTGTGTGTGTGTGTGTGGGTGTGTGTGTGTGAGGGTCTAAGTGTGTATCTTCATGACTCGTGTGTGTGTGTGTGTGCGTGCTGTCTAAGTGTATGTATCCCAGTGTGTGGGTGTGTGTGTGTGTGTGTGTGTGTGTGTGTGTGTGTGTGTGTGTGTGTGTGTGTGTGTGTGTGTGTGTGTGTGTGTGGGTGTGTGTGTGTGTGTGTGTGTGTGTGTGTTTGTGTATGTATGTCTGTGTGTGTGTGTGTGTGTGTGGGTGTGTGTCTGTTTGTATGTATCTCAGTGTGTGTGTGTGTGTGTGTGTGTGTGTGTGTGTGTGTGTGTGTGTGTG
>CAAKHD010014062.1:51462-62354 GCA_901007705.1 Fistularia tabacaria
TTTTTTTTAGGATTGGGTGGGAAAGAGGGGGGAAATTTGGATGAACCCTTCTTCAAAAGGGGGGTTTTAGGCCCCCCCCCCCCCCCCGATTTATCCCCCCCCCCTGATTTCTGATCCCTAGGCCCGCCCTTGCCCCGCCCTCCTGCCACCCTCCCACCCCCCAGTCTAACACCTGGAGGGCTGTGTCAGGGCATGTCCAGTCAGGGGAGGGTCAATTGGCAGGCGTGTGATATGGCTAGGAAACTTCAAAGCTATTCGTCCTCCAATGCAACACCTGTCGAGTGAAAGAGGGTGAGCCGTGAGGTTAAGATGGCGGGGGACGTGGCGCGGAAAGACAACCAAACTCAAAATTCGAGGGAAATAGAGAAAGACCCGATCAACTCGTCGTACGACAACGCTGTTCTAAATGATAACGTGTGGTCGACTGCGGGTATGGATGTGAACCGAGAAAAGGTGAAACGGAAGCAGGTTAAGCTGGAAAAGCGGTTAACGGTGCGAGCGGGGGATAGCGTCGAAAGGCAGAGCATCCCCGGCTATAGGAGACATATAAATCTGATCCGGTTAGTTTAAAACACTAGAGGAGGCTGCTGTGAGCCGGAGGCCGGGTGGAAGCAGGGAACGCGGGCCGAGGGCCTATCCGAAAGCCAGGCACTATCTGGGACCAATTGGACATGCAGGACACGCCCCGCCCTCTTTTCAAAAATGTACGTATATATTCAGGGTGGTAGAATAGAGAAAGTAGTCTACTTTGCTACACCGATGTATTCCGCACGCAGCGTGATGCATTCTGCTGACCCTGAATTTCAGTATGGAGAGTCTCTTAACCTGATGCTGGACATTTCTCATGACGTTCCGGGAGGCCCTCGGTTGTATCAACCAGTTTTCCGAGACTGTCAGGATGTTGATTCGCCCTTTCTCAACGGATTTAAATTGCAAGACTGCCAGAGCATGGCGCAAGCAGACATTGCAAAGACCGACATAAGCCGAGATGAAGGATTTAAAGCCTCTCCAGACTCACCTGAATCTTCGACTCTGAGCAGTGGCTACACCACCGACGCGGGCCACGTTGCCCTCGCATTCTCTCTCTGTATTCGCCTGAACCATCGACTCCAGCGAGCTACGAAGTCCGCATACCGAGCACGAGGTATACCAGCACCGCGACCCCTGACATCCCTGTGACACCGCCTTCTTCCTCTCGACCGCCACTCCCTCACACACCCATCAAACAGCAGAAGCAGCATAGATGCTATACTCGCGCAGCGACTCTGAACAATGTGGTGGCACCGTCAGACTCGTCTCAACCAGCGTCAGGTTTGGAGCTCAGTCTGGATGTTTTCAATATTGTAAAGGCGTGTGTTGCAAGTGCTCTACAGGCGTTCATCGTGAAGCAGATAAAAAAAAAGACTGTTACGGCTGTCAGACCAATTGTCCGAGTCAACGGGAGCATAACTGCCTCTATTCCCCGCACCCGGACATTTTTCCGCCTACTTTGAAGAGTTAATGCAAATTCTGCTGTCGTGGGAATTTCTGCCGGGTCTGAAGTATACATTGGTGAAGGCCAGAATAGGCACCCCCTTGACTAGTCTGGAAGGAGTCGTGGAGTTATCGTCTTAAACCTGCTTCAAAACCAGTTAACACTTCACTTTTAAGATATGCTCTTGCTAACCGTGTTAATGATGCGAAAATATATCATACAGATGATATTGTGGATAGGTGAGACTTAGAGCGTTTTGAAAGAGTGTTGGGGATGCTGAGAGAGAAGACCGTTTTAACACGATGGGAAAATCTAGTCTGTAGCGCGTCGAAGATGAATATGGAGGGTTTTGAAGATACACTGCGGGAAATTATACGCTTTATTTCTACTGACAGCTTCCATTCTGCTCATCTGTATGTCTTGTATACTTTTTCAGTAGATGTAGCAGCGGTGAAATTGTAGAATGGGGAAAGAGTGAATGTCGATCATCAACTGAATGTGCACGACTCCAATGTGTGGGGGATTCGGAAGAATTAATGTCTTTTTTTATTCAATTAGAAAAAAAATAAAATAAAAAAAATGTAAACATCCACACTATTCAACAAACCTGAATTGCAATCACTAAACATGTATTGTATTCAATAAAACACAAACTCAAAACATTCGTCTCTAAACCTCATCTGTTCAGTAACAGAGATGTCTTCAAAGAAGGTGGAACGTGTATTGAGGAGTATATATTACAGCCCTGCAAGAGTCGGGTCCTATGCAGGCGTGGGAAAGACTTCAAAAGGCAGAGCAAGTGGGTGAAAAAGTGAGCGCCGATCACGTGCGAGAGTGGCTGTCGGCCCAAGACGCGTACACTCTGCACAAACCCGCTAGAAAAACCTATGCTAGGAATCGGGTTTTTGCCTCTAGTCCATTGTACCAATTCCAGGCAGATCTCTGCGATATGAGCGCTCTCTCTAAAGACAGCGATGGGTTTAAATTCCTGCTGACAGTAATAGATGTATTTTCAAAGAAGGCTTACGCCAGACGGCTGAAAAACAAGACGGCGTCTGAAGTTGCACAGGCTTTTGCGGAAGTTTTAGAGACGAGCAGTCTACCTGTTAAAATTCAAACGGATGTGGGAAAAGAATTTTTTTACTGCGTCTTTGAGAAACTGATGAAGAAACATAATATTACACATTTTGCAACAGGAAGCGATCTGAAAGCCTCGGTAGTCAAACGCTTTAATTGGATATTGAAGACAAAAATCTGGCGCTATTTCACCGCGAGAAACACCCGTAGATATATAGACATAATCGCGATTTGGTTGAGAGCTGTAACAACACTGATCATACCAGTATAAAAATGAAACTGGTGAAGGTGTTTGTTACCAAGAGTTCGAGGGTGTGTGAAAATTTTTACGGCACACTACCTCTGAGTGCGAAACGGTGTGTCTTCAAATTCAAAGAGGGGGACATTGTGAGGATTCGAAATACCACGGTGTATTTGATAAAATGTATGAACAATCATTCACGGATGAATATTTCACGGTGAACAAGTGTATCCCTAGAGTTCCTTCAGTTCATAAATTAAGGGATATCAGGGGTGAAATTCTAGTTGGCTCCTTCTACGAAACAGAACTGCAGAAAGTGAGAATCACGTCCGACGTTCTTTTTCGCATTGAAAAAATTTTAGACAGGAAAATAAAAAACGGTCAAAAGGTGGTTTTAGTCCGATGGCAAGGGTTGCCGCGCCAGCTTGTCTCTTGGCTGCCCGCTAAAGAGGTCGTAGAGCTGTGGAAGAAGAAGAAGAAGAAGAAGAAGAAGAAGAAGAAGAAGAAGAAGAAGAAGAAGAAGAAGAAGAAGAAGAAGAAGAAGAAGAAGAAGAAGAAGAAGAAGAAGAAGAAGAAGAAGAAGAAGGAGAGGAAAAACTAGAAAGTTCGGAAAAAAAACAGAAGAAAAAGAAGAATACCGCTAGCTTACATCCTGGGCTTCGAACCGGGCGGGTGGTTAAAAACGGGGGGAAAACCCAATAGTAAATACCCTTGTGATATTAACGGGGGACAGTATAATTTTTTTGTATATACAAATATCGTGGAAGCACAGCACGTCGGAGACTACATTGTCCCCCAGCTCTGAATCGTTAAAAAAGAAGGCTCATGCGGGGATCTTGTCAGTTTCTCCTACAACCTCCTGCACTACGTTCCTGTCAATAAATAGCGCTTATAGGATATTCAGATTGAATTAAAAACAGATTTAAAAATGGGGGTTTGGTTCACCTACTGCTACACTTTAGACTGTTGTCAAAGTCTCTCATCTGAGTTCTGCAGAATTAGTCATAATGAATTCGCAGCGATTTATTGATTATTACGTGAATCAAGCCGGAGGTGTTTTATTGGGCGGATTTGTCGGAGCGCCTGTAATTGACGAGCGGGGTCTTGGATCTATGTTGAGTAGGGCGTTCAGATTTGTCCTGCCTTTTCTTAAATGCGGTGCTAATATTGCTCAACCGCATTTGAAATCGGCCGCCAGCAGGATAGCATCCGATGTTGGAGTGGTGACCAGCTGTATGCTGAACCGTGACACCCGCCATCAGGATGCTCAAGAAGGGTCCGGACTACTACGAATAGCACGTGGAAGAGGAAAAAAATCTCTACGCACGCTATCGGAGGGTGTGCATAAAAAAAGATGGACGATCCCGGTGAAAATACAGGGAAAAGTTAAAAGTCAACTGCGTGGAAGACATATATTTTAGGCATGTCTCTCACGCATCGCCTCTCGACAGAGTGCACGGAATCGGAACGTGATCTCTTCACACCGCCGCTGACCCAGTTGTCTATAGATCAGACCAACTATGTAGAGATCCATACTATAAATGCCATCGCCGATCAAGAAGTGCTGGATTTTCTGATACCTGGAAGCGGGACTTTCTATCTGGACCTAAACTCGACGCTACTCTACCTCAGGCTTAATATTATGAAGGCGGATGGCACAAATCTTGGCAATTCCCACGAGTGCGGGTTAATACAGAACCCTCTAAACACGATATTCTCGCAGGTAGACGTCAGCCTGAATGATGTTCTCATCAGCTCCTCGTCCGCGACACATCCTTACAGATCTATCATTGAAACCCTTCTCAATTTTTCACAAGCAACATTGGAGAGTCAGTTCTCAGAGGGTCTGTGGTTCAAAGATACTGGAGCTGATTTGGATTCTGTCGAGTTTGGGAGGGATGCAGCCAACACAGGTCTTGTCAAAAGGGGTGAGCTTTGCTCGCGGGTCGCACCCATTTGAGTTAATCGGCCCATTGCATACCGACATTTTCTTTTTAGAAAGACACTTGTTAAGCAACGTGGATGTACTTTTAAAACTTTTAAAGGGTAAAAACACTTTTACATTGATGTCGGACCCGGCAGAGGAGTACGATTTAAACATACTGAATGCCGGTATTTTTGTGAAAAAGGTGCAAGTCTCATCTGATATTATGCTAGGCCATTCGGCCGCCCTCATGAAATCCAATGCAATTTACCCTATAAGCCGTGTGGTGGTCAAGAATTACAGCATTCCCGCCCAATCCAAGTGTGTTCACAGGACAACTTATATCTAAGGAGGCTTCCGAAATACATCATTGCCGGAATTGTTGACCACCGGGCATTCGTCAGGGCGAGGGATCTGAATCCTTTCAAGGTTCAGCACGCAAAACTCGAATACCTCTCTCTCGGCGTGAATTTGCGTTTTATTCCGTCAAAACCCTTCCAACCGCATTTCGATACACACCAGAGCATTCGAGAATTTCATAACCTCTATCTGGGGACAAACAGATACATCAGAGATTCGCCCCTCTGCTTCGACCGTGAAAACTTTGAAAACGGGTATTTGATATTTCTATTCAATCTCTTGAGGGACGATGAAATGGACGGCGAGGCTCTCTCGCCTTCTGTACCCGGGACATGCCGGTTGGATTTAAGATTCAGAGTGGTGCTACCGAGAACTATGACCCTGATTGTCTATGCCTGTTACGACAGCGTCATAGAAATAAACTCAAAGTGGCAGGTCCTGATTGACGATTAAAACAAGCATCATGAACAGTCTTCAAATAGAATCTATCCTGAGACTGATCTTAGACGACTGCTTTGGAGGTGTCTGCCCGAGTGATTTACTGCCATCCAAGATTGTTAAACGACCCTGCTGTCTGGTCGTCAACACCCACGATCAGACCCGTGAGGGAGAACACTGGGTAGGGATGATCGTTGAAGGCGAACAAGGGAAATCGAGCTTCTTCGACAGCTACAGCCACAAACCGGATTTTTTATTCTATCTTTAAAGTTTTACCATGTTCCTATCTGCAAACTCCCTTGAAATATGCTACAACAAACTCCAGGTCCAGGACGATTATTCTTCACTGTGCGGGGCCCATGTTATAATCTTCCTCTACCAGCGCTATAAAGGACTGTCTTTTAAAGAAGTAATGCGAATGTATTCCGATAATTTAAAAAAGAATGACGCACTTGTCACCAAGTATGTCAAGAAATATGCTAATTTTGCTTTGCGAATGAAAAGTGATAAAACATGTATTCAGAAAGCATGCTCTTTAAAACTCTTCCATGAACATTATACCTGTTCTAAATGAAAACTCTTTCTCACGTGTTTCAATTTCAATAAATCATTTATTGAGTAAAAAAACAAGCGGCAGACGTACATCGTTTTTTTTTTGTTTTTTTTACCGTGCGAATTCTAGCCATTTGGAAGGGATTGGTGGAGACAGTCGCCTTTCAGTCAGCGGAGGGGTATATGATTGCGTCTACTGCGTCGACGAGGGATTTAGAAGGCATGCTCGTGTGATCCGTGTTTAACAGCGATGTCGACAGAGGGGGTTGTTTCCCACGTTTTCTCTCACTCTGCCGAATATGCATAATCCCAGAGGGGGCGTTTTGAAGGGTTGTAACTGCAATTGTTCACATGAACGGGTGTTTGTAATGGATGTGAGTGGAATATTTAATTCAGAAATTATCTTTAAAAATTCATCCTATCCACGAGGCAGGCTTTGTCCGTGGAACCGACGGTTTGAGAGAGTCTTCATTAAATCGAAAATATGAGAGCCTTTAATAAGCTGCTCCCGGACGCTGATTTCGCCTAAACTATTCCATCTTCGAGGATCCGAATTTCGAAGCTTCTGAACGATGTAGGCGCCATTCTTCCGATTGCATGAGCCTATATTCTCTAAAATCTCTTGCTCAATGGCGTTGGGAGCTTCTTCCTCTTCAACTCTCATACGAGTCTCGGCGTCTTCATCCGCTTTCTCAGAGCCCGTGTTTGGGAGTTTCAAAACTATTTCTCTCCCCCGCCCCTCGTCCTTTCTGAGTAAAGCGAGATATTTTTCAAGTAGATCATTATATTGTAGGGTTTTGGTGTACGCCGGTCCCCCGTCTTTTAGCACACGATCCATTTTCTCTTCTAAATCATGTTGAGCCCTCTCCCCAATGTTCTCGGTACTCGTCTTCTTACGGGTTAAATTCTCGAGTTGTTGGGGGGGAAATAATGTACACTTTATTTAACAACCCCATGACGAACACGTCTCCGCAGACATTACCGGCATAGTCAAACAAGCTGACCAGGAATGGGATTGCCGTCCCTAATAACGGTCGGAGCAAACCGCCGGATTGGGTCAGTAACTTGCGCTTATGTTGCACCCCCGTTTGACGGCTAGCGAAAAGTTTTATAAACCCTTTCTGCTTGCACAGTTTGCTGTATTGCTCAGAGGTTAGAGGGATGTTCCCCTTCAACACGTTCAGGGCGATCTCACACAGTGTTAGCATGAGATCGTCAGACCCGTGACATAGAAAGCTTCTCCAGTCCTTCGGTTTTAGAGCGAACAAAGCTTTAATATAGGAAGGTTTCTTTTAACCTGTTTTGACATTTTGAAATCACTTTTTATTCTGATAAACTGCTGGCCACTGGTGAGGGAGTATCCCGCTTCTCAGTCGGTAGTGTTCTGGGCATTTGGGTCTCAGGTCCACGATTAAATATGAATACGCTTCTTTAGTCGCGTCGTTAAAACGCTAAAATTCTTATTTGCATTTTCTCACGCGGAGATTTGAAGAGGACAATGTAATTGGTGTTTAAACTGATTGTTCTACTATGTTTCCCCTGATGAAACAAGTTTTGAACAAGAAAGACCACGGATAATTTTCGATGATGTCTGTACATTGTAAACGCCTTCATTAATTCGTCATGTTTGGACCCGCTATCCATGCGGTCGTTTGTGACTAAAAGATTGTGCTGGTTTGATGGAAAAATATTTTCATCTGTCATAGAGTCAAGGGATTCCTTCAATAAAATGAATCTTCACATTTCTAGACAATTCGTCATACATAGGCTGGTACGCTGAGTAGGACCACATTATCCGGTCGGGTGGTCTAGACAGAGTATGCTCCATATTTTGAAGCAAGTGTTTTACAAAGAATGATTTACTGCTCCCGCTCGCTCCTACGAGGATGGCGGTGAAAGGGAGTTGGAAGCGCGGGACAAAATACACTTCTTCCATGATCCTCACTCCCCGCGATGTTCCTGTAAAGTGAGGCTGATAGATAACCTCGGACCCCAAATCATACTCGCATAGACACCATGCATGTTGGAGGATGGGGATTTTCTTCTCGCAGATCTTTGAGGAAGCCGGGGCACAGCATGCAATACACGCTATATAATACAGGGTATATAACACAAGCTGAAGTATAGTATAGAAAACATGTAGGCATATCATACAGACTGTAATACAGAAAACACATGGGCATATAATACAGAACAACAATACCGTTGCAGAAAGAATTGTATAGAAAGGTCACCAGGTCAGCCCATCATAAATCTATACACTCTTTTTTGGAAATACTCGGTATTTCACATGACGATTAATAACCAAACGGAAGTGTTCTCCCATCTGCAAAGATGAAGTGTCGAAGTTGAATTTTTACAGTTTTCATAATTCTGCGTAATTCCTTCAGCCCGCATCGTCACCTTCCCTCATTTTGTTTGATAGGCGTAGGATTTTGGACCGGCGGCCAACCAGTTACAAATATAATCATCAGGGTCTAATTCAGATGTCAGATCTCCAGGGTAATTTTCCCGAGCGGGGGGTTATATAGATCAGCGGGCTTGGACATGTAAACGATGGAATCGGTGTCACAGTAAAGAACCCGTTCTTGGAGTAAATCCAGTTGCTTGTAGAGTTCGAGTCTGGCATAAGCCGTCGTGAACGCGGCAAGAAAAACATTTGGGTCCCCTGGCGGGAAGACAGAGTTAGAACGATGCCGCCATTGAATGAGTGCAACATCTTCGTTCATGAAGTGAAACTGTTAAATGTCGAACTTGCTGGAAAACAAAAATTCGAAGAGAGGGGGGTGGTCACCAGACTCGTTGAGAGCTGGTTCGATCTCTGCGCCAGCTTTCCCCAGAGAGAATTCAATAAGAGTTTGGTGATCTGCCTCTTTGCCGCATTGTGTACCATTTTTTCACGATCGAGTTCAATACCCTGTTTCTCTTTGTAATTAGTGATGTAGGCGCATTGAGCTGCGAGGTCCTCAACATCCGGAGGGTAGCCGGACGCTTCCTGCTTCTGTTTAAGGAATGTGTGTATCTATTCTTTAAACAGCGCGTCAGATTTTCATTCAAAGTGCCATACTTCGTAAATGTCATCCAGAATATAGCCCTTTCTCAATGCTACGATTACCTCCTCTGTTACCCACACACCACGAATCGCGCGCTCTTCATCACCGTGTGCACACTCGCTTGTCTGATTGTTCATTAAAGCACACTAACGACATAACGTGAAAATCAGTTTCCCTTTGTCATTTCTCATGGGAAGTGGGAAAACTTGTATCAATCCAAAGTAATTTTCAACAGCATCAAAATCAGTTCTAATAATTTTAGGATGGCCTATCGGGTAGTGAAAATTAGCATTTACAAAAGGGTACAAGGGGGTGAAATCGACATAATGTACGCGCTATGACAAAGGCTGGGATGCCTTGACTTACATAGGCATTCAGTATGATATGGGTATCGAATCCTTTCCCGTAGTGTGAAATGAAGGTCGTACCTTTGTGGCGTTTCTGATGGTAATGCCCGAGGAAATTTATGGCACAACTCTGTCCTTTCCATACACGACCTCCATCGTGGGAGGATTGTGCCACGACAAGCACCGGGAGGTGGATCCCCGTGGTTTCACTGGTCTCAAAATCAAAGAATACTAGCTTTTTTTGGTATATCTTGTCCCCGGGTTTGATCGCTTTTTGACGCATGTAGCATACGTGTTTATCTTCTTCTTCTACGCCTCCGGAGGTCTGAACTCTGGGGCGATCAGAGGATGTTGAAGCAGACTCTTTACCCATCCCCGTCATGGTGCTTTTAGGTTGCTTGCATATTGGACACATCTCGGGGGCACAGACATGGGCTTTAGGATTTTTGACCACTATATAGTAAATCTTTTTACCTGTGGAGGTATGGAAGTGTCAAGGAGAGGCAGTGGTAGAGTTTCTGGCTAGATTATTCAACAGGATCTCAGAGAAAGAAAAGATACCTGAAGAGTGGAGAAGAAGTGTGATGGTGCCGATTTTTAAGAATAAGGGGGATGTGCAGAATTGCAGTGACTATAGGGGGATAAAGTTGATGAGCCATACAATGAAGTTATGGGAGAGAGTAATGGAAACTAGACTGAGAACAGAAGTCAGTATTTGTGAGCAGCAGTATGGCTTCATGCCTAAAAAGGAGTACCACAGATACAGTATTCGCTTTGAGAAGTATGTTAGACTGGTCAAGGACATGTATGCTGACTGTGAGACAGTGGTGAAGTGTGCTCTAGGTATGTAGGTTCAAGGTGGAGTGGGACCTCAACGAGAGAGGCCCTCGATGTCGTTGCCGAAGTCCTTTTCAAAAAGACTCCAGTCGGTGACATCAAAGCACTCCTGTAGTGCCTCCTCTGTGGCCTTGGACCAGATCTTGGCAGACCTGGAGATGGCCGCCTGCCTGTTAACCATAGGTTTATAGGTGGTGGCCAGGAGAACCAGGTTGTGGTCCGAATTGCCTAGAGGGGGTAGAGGGGAAGAGTTGTATGCGTCCCTCACATTGGCATACAGGAGGTCCTGGGTTTTATTTCCTCTCGTTGCGCAGTCTACATATTGGGTGACGGTGGGGAGAAAGTGGGGGGGGGGACGTGGTTGAAGTCCCCGCTGATCAAGATGAGGGCGCTGGGACGACGCGTCTGCAGGTCCGCGATCGCTGAGTGGATGACGTCACCGGCGCTGGCTGCGGCCGCAGACGGGGGAACGTAGACGAGCACCACTCTGGAGTGTGAAAACTCACGCGGGAGGTAGTAGGGGCGAAGTCCTACCGCTATGAGCTCCACATCGGGGGTGCACACAGAGACCTTCACGGTGATATGACCG
>CAAKHD010014063.1:0-36252 GCA_901007705.1 Fistularia tabacaria
CCCCCCGCCCCATTGACTGAACAATAGCAGAACTACTTTGGAAGAAAAGTCAATATAGTGCATACATTGGTAGAATATATTGGTATATTGGTAGAGGGCTGCTGGGGCCGGAACTGCTGGGCAGGAGATCTAGAGGAAGACTGAAGAGGAGATTAATGGAAGGAGTGAAGGAGGAAATAAAGTTAGCTAGTGTGAGAGAAAAGGATGCAGAGAACAGGGTTTTGATGGACTGAAGGGAAAAGCTGAGAGATTAAGGAGAAGAGGGAGAAAAGTCAAGCCTCCGGCAGAAGATGGAGGCTGGACATAGCAACAGTCTCATTCAGTTTTAGTTGAGTTTGCAAAGTTGAAAGAAAAAAAATATTTTACAGACACACACACACAGGTGATTATTTTAAGAAGGCGATAATACACTATATGGACAAAAGTATTCGGTCACCTGCCTTGACTTGCATATGAACTTAAGTGACATCCCATTCCTCGTCCATAAGGTTCAATATGATGTCGCACATCTTCCGGGCTCCGTCCGCCATTGTTTTCTGTGGTCTTTTGGGATGCAGAGCTAATGTCGGCTCGTTTTGTGTTTGTCCGACATGATGCACATCATTCGCCTCTGCAGCCCCTGTATTATGTTACGACGCATTAAGAGTTTCGTTTTGGACATGGGCGGGCGTAAGGAGCGTGTCCCGCTGAATCGGTTGAAGCCTGCACACTGGGTAGCAGGTGAAGTTGTTTCTCCTTTTCAGGTTCCTTGCCGTGGCCGCCCTCCATCCAGGACTCCAGCAGTACCTCCACAGGTCCAATGTCCGGTGCCTCCAGATGTCATGATTGAAAGCCACCGCAGCTGTTTAGGCAGATTGATCGGGCCTCCCGTGAGGGACTAGTTGTTGCCTGGAGTCCCTTTTGGGTGTTCGGAGGGGGGCTGTGTGGCAGACACTGAGGGGTCTTACCCCGGGACTAAAGGCTGGGGGGCATGGTTAAACCGTATATATACGGGCGCTCCCGAATGTTCTGTAGAGAATTGTTTTGTTGGTGTGTCAAGGTTAAAGTTAAAAACTCCTCCACGACTCCGCTGTCATGTCCTCATCCACACACCACAGTACGTTAGAAACTACTAATTTTTAAAATACAGAGAAAAAAAGAGCAAAATTATACGTTGGACCACCCTTTGCAGCAAGAACAGCTTCAATCTTCTGGGAAGGCGATAAATAGGAAGGGGCCAGAACCAAACTATTCCACAAAGTTGGGAACTTGGAATTGTCCAAGATGTCTTGGTATGCTGAGGCGATACCAAGCATTAACATTTCGACATTTGGAACAGTTTGGAGCTGGCCCCTTCCATTTCCAACATGACTGCGCAGGTGCACAAAGTAAGGTCCATAAAGACATGGATGACAGAGTCTTGTGTGGATGAACTTGACAGGCCTGCACAGAGTCCTGACTTCAACCCGATAGAACACCTATGGGATGAATTAGAGTGGAGACTGAGAGCCAGGGCTTCTCTTCCAACATCAGTGTATGACCTCACAAATGTGCTAATGGAAGAATGGTCAAAAATTCCCATAAACACGCTTCTGAACCTTGTGGACAGCCTTCCCAGAAGAGTTGAAGTTGTTATAGCTGCAAATGGTGGACCAACATCATATTGAACCCTATGGATTAGGAATGGGATGTCTCTTAAGTTCATATGCGAGTCAAGGCAGGTGAGCGAATACTTTTGGCTGTATAGTGTATATATTTAATTTATATATTTATTCATATTTGTGTGTGTGTGCGTGTCTGTGTGTGTGTGTGAATTATGAACACCTGTGGGAGCACTTGTAAACTGCCGAGTGTGTGTATGACATACACATTGTATTATTTTCTTCATTTCTAAAACAGGTTGACCTAAGAAGGCTAAAGCTGCAGCCGACAGCTCATCGATCAAGGTAAGGTTGTTTTCTTGTCTCTTTTTCATTTATGTTGAAATCGAACTTGTATATATTGTTGTTGTTTTTTTTTTTACAATGAAAAGACCGAATAAACTCCCTCAACACTAGTGGTGTCCTCAGGATCGATGTGGAAAAATTTTTGACAAAATGATCTTAATTGAAATTGAATATTTACTTAAGATGAACTAATATTCCGGTAATCTTGTCAGAATTCATAGCCTTTTAGTTCGGAAACGGTAATCGTTTCGGAGAGTGGCAGTAACGGTCCTTAGTTGTCTGAAATCACCTGAGAAGAAGAAGACGAGGCGGCAGAAAAGCACAGAAGTGGCAGTGGGCGGTGTTGCCAGATTAAGCGGATTTCCGCGAAATCTCGCCTTCTTTTGATTAAGTTCGGCTGGAGGAAAGAAAAAAATGGGTAGGGAGAAATGGGAAACTGGGCTGTTTTTGAATACCTATGGGGGGTTTTGAGAATATTGCAATTTTTACAAAACAAGCTGTTGTACTATGGACAAAATAAACAAAAATGTGATTGACATAAGTTCTGTCTAATGTTGTTAGTGATAAGAGAGGATGTGATGTTGAGGGTTTTCGCTCATAGTCCTTTTGGGGGCACACCTCTGCAGCCCCTGGGCCACCTATGCCACCAAGACTATGTCGCCTATGTTTGCACATTTTATTGATTATCTACATTCATTTTCAATATCTTTGCTACATTTATCCATCCATCCATCGTCTGACGCTTGTCCTGCACTCAGGGCCGTAGGGGATGCTGGAGCCTATCCTAGCTCTCATCAGGCGAGAGGCGGGGTACACCCTGGACTGGTCGCCAGTCATTCGCAGGGCCACATATACAGACAGACAACCATTCACTCACGGGGCAACTTTTCCAATTAAACTGCTGCATGTTTTTGGACAGGTTGGAAACTGGAGAAACCCATGCAGACATGGGGAGAACGTGCTGTGAGGCTGAAGCACTAACCACTGCACCACCGTACCAACAATATGTGTGTGTGTGTGTGTGTATACAACACATTGTTGTACACAGGACTGACTTTATTGATCCCAGGATGAGGAAAATTAAATTGTCACAGCAGCATGGAAGAATGTATAGGAAATGGGTACAAAATATAATATAAACATTCACTATGTATAATGTATACACTGTAGTGAGACATTGAACAGAGTTATCGGCAAAAAGACAGATTGCGAGAGAGATGTCTCGCATAGGAAATGACAAGCAGAACAGGTGTCCTGGAGAGAATGTACAGTAATATAGATATCAATATAAATGAAAAAATTGCAAGGATGGGGCTGGTGAAAGATTCACATAGGAGGTATGAGGGTAGTGCGTACAAGAAACATATTTTTATACGGCTCATAAGAGAAAGAAACAATAAAATTAAGTGACAAAGTGGTAAAGCAACAAAAAAAACAACACAGATGACACACATACATATAATATATACATATGCACACATAAATAAGTGACAGGGCTTCTTGGGCTACTGACGCGTTTCCTGTGACGTGTGTTTCAGGTTGACCCTGTATCCGGTCAGGCTGAGATTTGGGCGGGTTTTGAAATTGTGATTGAGCCGGAAACTGTTACCCTTATCTGGCAACGCAGACGGCTGCGGTTCACTCAACAACTACCTGTCCTTTCACAACGATCGCAATGCCTTCCCCTATCCCCGTCACCCGCCTGCTGCCCACGGACGTGTACCCCTCCGTGGATATCGGAACCTGCAGCAGCCCGCTCACCAAGCAGCCGCACGGCGCCACTCTGCAGGTGCCCGCTCAGCGACTGCACGGCAGGGTGGCCAGCCGCCTCTGGTCCTCGGTGATCTACTGGAAGGAGCTGCACTCCGTGGAGCCCGTAGGCTCGGGGGGCTTCGGCTCCGTGTACAAGGCGGAGTACCTGGGCCGGACCGTGGCGCTGAAGAAAGTGAAAAAGTGTTCAAAGAACACACTGGCGTCGCGCCAGAGCTTCTGGGCCGAACTCAACGCGGCGCATTTGCGCCACGGGAACATCGTGCGCGTCATCGCGGCCACCACCTGCGTGCCCGCGGGCTTCGGAGACGAAGGAAGCATCGGCACGGTTCTCATGGAGTTCGTGGGCGGCCGGAACCTGCAGCAGGTGATCTACGGCGACGCGGAGCCGCTGGAGGCGGACAGGTGGCTCCGGTACGCCGGGGACATCGCGCGCGGCCTGCACTTCCTCCACTCCCACGACGTGGTGCACTTGGACATCAAGCCGGCCAACGTGCTCGTGTCCGTGGAGGACGCGTGCAAGATCGCGGATTTCGGCTGCTCACTGAAGCTGGAGCGCGGTCGCGAGGAACCGGCGGCGGCGCCGTGCCTGAGCCACGCCGGCGGCACGTACACGCACCGCGCACCCGAGCTCCTGAAAGGCGAGGGGGCGTCCGCCGCGGCGGATATCTTCTCCTTCGGCATAACGCTGTGGCAGCTGATCACCCGAGAGCAGCCCTACACCGGCGACCGGCAGCACGTCATCTACGCGGTGGTGGCGCGCAACCTGCGGCCGCCGCTAGAGGACGGCTCGGTGCTGCGGTCTGTAGAGGGGCGGCTCTGCGGGCCCCTACTGAGCCGCTGCTGGGCCGCGGAGCCCCGACGCAGGCCGAGCGCCGAGGAGCTGCTCGCTTACCTGGAAGACGCGCGCAGGCGCACATGAGTCACGGCTGAGGCAGGATATATCAGCTGGTTGTGATCACCTGTAGGCCTTAAATACTCACTATTTCTTTCTTTTTTTTTCTCAAAGTCGCAGTATCAAACGACGGTACACTTCGGCTAATCATTTACTTGTTTAGCAGATTTCAGGTTGTCTACAAACAAATCCCTTTCAGTTTAAAGAGCTGTTACACCAACACCCCTATGTGTTTATTTTGTTGAGCTTACGCAGTATCACTTATCCAAACTTAGAAAAAGAATTAACCATTGTAAATATTCTATGAATTCATGTAGTTTCATGTTCTTTTCCATGTTTTTTATTTCTTAATTTTCAACCATATTTTTGCCCCGACTTCGTTGATTTTGTTGAAGATGTGAAAAGACCTGTAGTGGTTTGATGGGAAATTGTCAATAGTGACACATTGGCAATTCTTTACTGTATGTATTTATTTCTTTTCTTTTCACCACAGGTTCTCTTCTCCACTCTTAAACCGATCGCAAAACAGTTAAAGGTAAAGGGGTTGATCTACAAATTAAAAACAGTTTTAATTGTACTATTAAAACAAATATGTGTGTGTGTGTGTGTGTGTGTGTTTTATAATTTCAATGTCAAGTATGTGATGCTTTGTGAGATTTATGTGTTCCGAATGTCGTCAGAAATGAGAAACTAAAATCTAGACCTCAGCTCATTTGTTTTGTAAGAGCCTCGCTTTATTTACAATCTGCTTCATTTCCTAGTGGAGTTGAACTGAGTCACCTGTAATTTTTAAGGACCGTTTACAGTGTTTTAGATGACAATCTCTTATCCCAGCCATGAAACAGAGGGGGAAATCCTCTTTTAATGGTACAATCTTTTATTTCCTCTAAAGCTGTGAATTTACTTGAATTAATGTTTTTGCTCATTTGAGAAAAACTGTTTACAATTATTTGATGTCAGAATTCAGTGTGTTGTTTTAGTACTTTATTTTCAGAACTGTTGTTTGTGTTTTGACTGTGATGACTTTGAAATATGAGATTTAATTGTGGGTTTTCATTAAAAATGATAATTCTGGTTTTGCCTATCAGTTTTCCCTCCTTTCAAGTAAGAACAATAACAATGGTAAAACAGAATTGTGTAATTATTGGCAAGAATGAAACTGACATGAACAAGAATTCACCCCAAAATTTGGAAGAACTCATGGTAAGCTGCAGAGAAAAAAAATCAAGGAAATAGCCAGAATTTTCCATAAATGTCAAGGAAATTATTTGCATATCAAACAATATCATTGCATATCATTGCAAATGATATCAAGCATATCATTGCAAAATGCCTTAGAAATCATTAAATTAAACAAATACAGCAAGAAAAAAAATCCTATGGTTGCATAGAAATTTATTCGGGGTATTTTGGCAAGATGCACTAAAAAAAGCCTATCTCTCCCTTCTTTTTTTCCGCTCAATATTACTTCCTGGAGACAGAATAAACAAGAACTGAAGCTAAGGACAGATACTTTAATAACAGTAAAGGAAATAAATTCATACTCTCCACTCTGATAAGCCAGTCATTTATTTTAAGTTTATTTTTTCCAGCTCACAGAATGAGAGTTAATGCCCGGCGTTGGCAACAGTGTGTTAGTCGGTTACAACAGCTTTTCCGTGCCGTTTCGCTCAGCACGTTTAATCCCACACAAGACACAGGATGCTTCGTGGTCACGAAGTCATTATTTTTTACCATAACGAGTGGAAGTTACAAATGACACATTTATGGATACATTTGTTATCCTGGTTTAAGTGGCTCAAAAGTCATTTCAGCATTTTCTTTTTTTTTGTTTGCTCATTTTTTGTTGTTGTTGTGCTGTGTTTTTGTGATGCTTTATGGAAGATGGCAAATATGAAATTGTGTTAGCGCCACCGTTGAGGTCTATTCGGTTGTCAGTTGAATTGCCCTTTCTGTTCTTCTCTTACCCAGTTCTCTCTCTATTCTTTCAAGTCCAGTTTTCCTACAATAACTATATATATATACACACACACACACACACAATCCTCTCTGTCTCTAAATATATTCTGAACTCGTGTACTCGTACTACTTCACACAACTGAGTCATCATGTTGTGGCTTTCACGTTTAAACATGCTCCAATTCATGTCCGCTGTCAGCTTCAGAGACCTGCTGAATGTAGTTTCCTGTAATGAGCAGAGTTAAGATGACTTGGCATTGAGCATCACAGAGGCAGTCGGCCAATGCTTTTATCAAAAATACCCAAGCCTGAAAGAAAAGCCCAGGGGTCCTGTTTTGCAGGTAAAAATTAATCTCCAAACAGCTGAACAACAGACGAAAGGTACCTAGTCTGGCTATTTTGCAGACAAACGATGACCTCAGCTCACATTACATTTCATCAGCTTCCCTTGGTCAACACTGAATGAATTGGCTAAGATTGCACCCTTGTTGAAAGACCGGTTTAATAATTCCTTTTTGGTGGGCTGTGGCTTGTAAAACCAGATCACCAAAACAAGAAGGAAAGTTTTGATAGGAGAGTATAATTTATGTTTGTGATCCTTCGGATGCTGCAGAATCTGATCTTCCTTCCTGTATCCGCATAGCAAAACACCCTGGGACTAAAACAACAATAGGAAGTTCATATCACTGTCCATGACTTATTCCTAGCTCTTTTTTCCTCATGAATTTCAGCTTTCTTCCTTTATGAAACTGGACAGAGATGATTTTCCACTCAAATCCAGAGCTTTGTTCCGTCTTTTAAAGGATGCTGAGAAATTTATCAATATAGTTGGTGCTGCAGAAAGAATTCATGACACCATTTTCTTTTACTACTTCATAACATCTTAAACCCAGACACTATTTTGTTCTGTTTTTATATCCATTTTAACCTGCAGTAAATTGTTTATCGCTTCTTATCACATCTCAGGGTCACATCTGCACACATAATGCGAGTATATTGGTGGAATATCGACGAGGAGAACGGGTTCACGATATCAACAGGCACATGACTGCAACAGAACGGTCGTCCACAGTTATCCCAAGCGTAACAGCAGCAAAAAAGATATAGCATTGCTTTCGCCTCTTTTGTCGAGCGCAAGAAACAGAAAAAATTCAGTAACGAAGAACTGATATAACTGTCACTGCACGGAAATATGGCATGTTCCATTGCAAGTAATTTGATCATTCAAAGTCAGTGGAAACTTGACTTTGAATTAATAAATTTTTAGTAATATGCTGTCACGTAGTTCAATTGATTTGATTGATTTTTACTTGCAGTAAAACACGCCAACAGTTTTACTGTTATTTTTGTTTGATTTTACAATAAAGACACTGAAATACCTCCATAAAGAAATACGCCACCCGTATCTGCAAATTTTAGGGTGAAATTTGCAGCAATGTTCATTTTCTTCAGCGGAGCGGCTGGCTGGCAGCATCACAGCGGGACTACATGATAGTAACCCTCTCAGGTGAAATATGGGCTGCTGACCCCACCGGCTCCAGGCGCTGGCAGCGGTACTGGGTGCTGTCCATGCCCCGGCGGATCCGGTGTAGCTTGTGGGCCACGCAGGGGAGCAGCATCAGCACTTTCCCCAAGATGACACACACCGGCAGAGCGAGAGCCACCACGAAGCTGGGTGGCAGGTAGAAGCGGTAAGCCTCCTCCTCAAAAGCTCGCTTCCAGCCAAACAGCAAGCCATGAAGGGTGGCGATAAGCAGAGCAATGTAGCCCAGCGTTGACTGGAGAAATGACAGAATAGGGAAAACAAAATGACTGCTGTAAGAAAGATGAGTTTTATTGGATTCATTTTCAAGTCATGAGCAAAGTGTCATGCTTTATGAATGAGAAATCATATGGTAATCAGATATAAATTAATTCAAGATCAGCATGAAGTTGCTTCACAGCTTGAATCCTCCTTAACTTTTGCAAGGAACCACCTAAACATGATTTCAAGAAATTCCCCATAAATGTAATCGTAAATTGAAAGATGTTCATTGCACCACCAGCGGGTCGTAAGTCTCCGGTGCAGACTTCTTGGCATCGTGACCTGAGAAGTGCGAGGACCCCTGATATGTAGAACACGTTAGTACCTGTATGAAGCTAAACTCCCTCCAGTTGAGTGTGCTGTGCACTGAGGGAATTGAGGTGATCGCCAGCAGCGAGAGGAGGCCCAGGCTCATGATTCCAAAGGAGACGTACATCTCTACCCTCCACACTTCCTCCTCATTCCATGCATTCTCCACATTTGCGTGGACCTGGAGAGCGCATAGAAGAGAACAAAATAACTGTTGACAACTATGAATGGACCCATAGCCAATTCACAACATTCATTCATCCAGTCATTATCTATACGACTTATCCTGCACTCAGGGTCATGGGGGTGGTGGAGCCTATCCCAGCTGTCATTGAGCAAGAGGTTGGACAAGTCACCATCCCCTCATCCCTGGGCCACTTATGGAGACTTCATACAACCATTCACCCTCTCAGTCACATGTCATATACGGACATACGACAATTCACTCCATCATCCACGTGTCATATACAGACATACAATAAGTCACCCTGTCTCACATGTCACATAGAGACATACAACTATTGACATGTCTTGGCAATTAAGGGTCTCCAATTTAAATACGTCATGTTTTTTGACTGTGGGAGGAAACTGGAGAACAAGGAGGAAAGCCCATGCAGACACTAATGCAACCCATGCAACTCCACACAGAAAGGTCCCCTGGTGGAGTCAAACCAGGGACTTTCTTGCCGTGAGGCAGAAGTGCTAACCACCGTATCGCCACATTTTAATAACACACATTAAAAAAATGCACAGGATTGTAAAAAAAGTGTCTTTAACAATCTTTAACAGTTCCTGTTGAAATCACTGCATTTGTCTAAAATGCTTCGATGCATTTTTTTTTCCGGTAAATGTATGGGGCTCTCCTACCCATATATTGTACATCCCTGCAATAAATACTTTATTATTTTGTGCTCGTACGACTGCTTGACTATGGCTCCTAGGGAGTTCAGAGGGACCCCTGGAATCAATAAAAATTCAGTAATTCATGCAATAGTACACATGTTTTCCATAGGAAAGAAATCGCGCCCTGACCTGCTGGTATGCAGTGTTGAGCAGCAGGTATCTCTCGGAGCGCCTCATGGGCAGACAGAGGCTGTAGAGAACATGGACTGCCGCCAGGAAGAAGCTGAGGAGGCCCAGCTGCTTGCGGCTCTGCAGCCACCCCTCCAGCCAGTGGGGGAAATGCCTGTACTTGGTGCCATAGTAGAGCTGGTGTGCTGCAGCCAACTGGCCTGCCAGGTACACCAGAGCCAGCAGAGTGATGGCCACTGTGGGTAGTGTCCGATTCACCATCTCTATGGGGATCTTGTAGAAGTCGCTCTGTTTGTGTTTCACGTACGGGTGGATGATGTCACGTATGAAGGAGTACGCAAAAAAGAATATAGATAAGGCCACAGCGGCAAGGACGGGGCCTTTCCAGCCTGGGAATAACTGCACGGGCATGTTCTCAATGTCCCGCGCCGATGACAGTGTGCCCATGTCCACTGGCTGGAAATTGAGCTGGCGGGCAAGTTCCATAATTTGTAGGCGAGCCTCCACGGAGTCACTGCAAACAAACACCTATGAGGAGACCGATTAGGGGCCGATTAGGGTCAAATTAAAAAAGCATTACACCATTATTTGGACTGGTGACCAAAGTATGATGACATGTTCTGTTTTGAAATGGCAAACACATATTCTAGTAAAGGGACTATGAAATGGAAGAATTTTCCCTCTGATCTAGCAGAGGAGGTTGTCACAGTTTAGTATCAGTGGCTGAATAAACAGTGCAGACAGCACAAATGCAACATGTTCTTTAAAAGATCAGCCCAGACCCAGCTATGGCTTGTCTTGTCTCTGATGCTGAGACCTTCAAATAAATCCATTGTGTGATCTGAACAGAAAAGAATGCTTACAATGGCTATTATTATTATGAAAATGTCTGCGCTTTGCAGGTCAGACATTCGCTTAAAAAACACTGCATGAATGATGTTTGATTGAAAATACACACACACACTAACACACAAAACACAGACAACTCACTCATTTCACTCACCATTAACACAACAAGAATGGTATATGATTAATAATAATGCAATAGAGACATTTTAAGTCTCACAGAGATATATTGTAAAACATCATGTTAAATCGTTAATGTTGCACATTATATGAGCAAATTTTACCTGACTTGTCTTCAGTGACCATTTTTATCTTTGGCAATAAAAACATCTAGACAACTTTTCATTTTGAAAGGCATAGATTATTATTATCATTATTACAATCATCATGCAGTGATGGGAGGAAATCCTCATCAGTTAGTCTGTGTTGCTTTTCTATAACGTGACATAGATATTGCTGTGACCACGATGGCTAAAATAATCTTTAATAATCCCCATGAAAATGAAACATCATTGTTCTTTTCTAATCCTCGTCCTTGCTCAAACCGGTCATCAACACGTCCAGGTAAATGCCTGCCTTGATTTTCATTCAACTCAAGAGCGAACTGAAGCTCTCTGACCTGCATGCTGGCATCTTTAGAGCAGGTCTGCTGCATGGCCCAGGCCGAGATGACGTTGAAGGCTTTCACCACGATGGAGTCCGGTAGCAGCGAAGCCAGATACTCAGCGTTAGACTCCGGATATTGGTTGACCCTTCGATTGTTACTCACATCCACCAAGATCTTCCCTGTGGGATGAAACGCCAAAATCACACGACATCTAACACTGAATGCCCAACAGGTGATGGGAGCCTGCTTCGTGTTCTATATTTAATTGTGTTGCACTGACTCAGTTTAAAAAACAGCGTGTGTTGTTGTCTACCTTCCAGTAGGTGCTTGAGGTCCCACAGTACAGAGTAGTGCTCTCGGCGGATGGCTAAGAACACAATGTCAGCTTTCCCCACAGCATCCTCATGGTGCGTCACATCCACCACATGGGGGAAGGACTGCGCGGCAACGTTTGGATGACGGCTGCCCACAACAACGTGGAAACCACAGCGCAGCAGGCGGAGCGTCAGGCACTTGGAGAAGTCTCCAGACCCCAGAATAGCCACCGCAGGCCGGGCAGCTAAGCAGGGAGGCCCTGCTGCCCACGTGCCGTTCTTCATGCCGTTGGGCAGGAAGCAAGCCTGACCCCGGGAGAGACAGGGAGAGGAGGAGGCAAACAAAGGGCTCCTGCTGCCACTCATCATGGAAATTGAGTCCATCCTTCCTCCGGCTTGCATCATCATCAGTGATGATCTGATGAAGAAGATCTCACTGGATCTGGTTGCAAAATGTAACAATTTTGTTAGTCTAGCAGCCAACATGGAAGTCTTGTTCATGATCTTACAGATACCCCACCCCAACCCGCCCCCTCACCCCCACACCCTGGCTCTGGTTCTGCAAGTATTTCCCATTTATATTACAGGGAATCTGGAGCCCACACCCACGACAATAGCTGATGTTTACAGAATAACAATACATTCTACGTTGTTGTTGCCCGAAGACTGTGAGTAGTACCGAGTTCATTTCTCTGGGACAGAGTCCGCCTCATCTTGTTACAGATTTATGCTGTGTGATAAATCTTTCTATTAACGAAAAAGGAAAGAAAAAGCAACTTCTTAAAGCAGAGTGGGCTTCACAGAAACACATTGATGGTGTGATCAGTAAGAAGGAAAAAAAAGTTTAAAAGCTAACTGAAAACTTCGAGGAAAATGATCTCACAAGAAAATGACCAGTTGTAATAACATGTGAAAAAATTATATTTAGGGTCATGATTATTGAGTTTATGCTTTTTTGAAAAGAAATAATGAAATAAATTAATGCAGATTTTTTTTCCTTGTTCTTTTTTACCTGCAGGATGGTCAAATTAATCTAGTTCTGTTTTTGGTAACCCTCAAGTAACGATTGGTCTCATTGATAGCTAAGTGAGAGCGCGTTTTTTGCGCGTGTGTTGCGGGTCAGAGGACATGTAGAGCTCGGATACGCGTCCTCCCGCGACCTTCTCTCTGCAGAGCCGGCGCTGCGGTGAAGGACGCGGCCGTGAGCGCGCATCGTGCGGGCGCACGCAGCCTCTGCACCTGTAGCGCTGCAGCACGGCCGCACCGCTTCTCTGCTGCGGAGCCGCGCGGACGTCGGGCATGTCAGCGGAGACTGCGGCACTGCTCGAAACACGGGGGTCCGCGTAGGTTCGATCGAACCCGCTCAATCGGCGTGTCGATCGGTACCCACCTGTCACGGGGCTCCAGTTGGAGGCACAGCGCCACGGCGGAGGCGGAGATGCCGAGCAGATGCTAGCTGCCCATCCTGCTGCTTCTCTCCGCGGTCTGAACGCCTGCTGCCTTCATGTCGTGCGAAAACCGTGGGACATTCTAGTGTCCCTCTTTCGGGCGATTTGTTTCCGTTATAAATGATCGAAACTGCTTTTAGCAGTGCTAAGACCAGTGTTAGAAAGGCAGTTTGTCTAAATCTAAGGATTTAGATTATAACTAAGCGTTGTATTCACAGAGACTTCCATTTCACTCAACATGAAGTAAACAGATCTGTTTGTGAAAGTTTCTATTTTTCAGAATTATCAAAATCAAACATGTCGAGAATGCAGCACGAACAGATTTGATTTATCCTTAAGTCTTTGCCTCATTTTGTCTCATTCTTTAACAAATATAATAAGAAAAATGTAATTCAAAAGAAAAACAACATATTAAAAATGTAAAATTCTGATACTAACACCAATTTCAGTATTGTTGCATCTTCTGTTAAGGTGACCGAAGAGAGACTTAAGATAATAAATATCTAAATTAAGAGACGGTTTGTAGTTTGTAGAACACTGAATGAAGATTCTTTCCCTTTTCACTATAATTTTGTAGGCACTGATGCGGCTTTGAAATTTAAAAAAAGAGGCTTAAATTATTTTTTTAATTGTGTATGTTGATGATATTTTGTTTGTATAAAGGAAACATGAAGACAATGCAGCGGTAGGGCAGCACGGGCCAGTGAGTCCTGGAGCCAGCCTCGGGGGGGGCATCGTCCAGTGTCTCCCTGAGCTGGTCTCAAGCCCGGATAAATGCGTCAGGAAGGGCATGCGATGTAAAAGTTTATGCCAAAACCAAATTTGCAAATCGAACCTAAGAATTTCATATGGGATCGGTCGAGGCACGGGTTAACAACCCGGTGGGAAGGTGGGCTACTGTAGGTCGAAGAAGGAGAGGAGGAAGACATGTTCGGAAGCAGAGAGAGAAGAGGAAAGGCAAGAGTCTGAGAGTAGGGACTTTGAATGTTAGGATGATGACAGGAAAAGCCAGAGAGTTGGTTGACATGATGCAGAGAAGGAAGGTGGATATACTCTGCGTCCAGGAGACCAGGTGTAAAGGTAGTAAGGCTAGGAGCTTAAGAGCAGGTTTTAAGTTGTGCTATCATGGTACTAACAGGAAGAGAAATTGAGTAGGAGTTATCTCGAGGGAAGAGTTTGTTAGGAATGTTCTGGAGGTGAAAAGAATGTCGGATAGACTTATGAGTCTGAAACTGAAATTGAAGGTATGATGCTCAATTTCGTTAGTGCACCACAGGCAGGATTTGAGCTAGAGGAAGATCAAAAGGACAAAGGCAGAGCAGAGGACAAAGTGGTGGAAGCTGAAAAGGGAGGAGTGTTGTATGGTTTTCAGGGAGGCGTTAAGAAAGGCTCTGGGTGGTCAGGGAGAGCTTCCAGATGACTGGACAACTACAGCTAACGTGTTCAGGGAGACAGGTAGGAGAGTACTTGGTGTGTCATCGGGAAGGAAAATAGATAAGGAGACTTTGTGGTGGAATGAAGAAGTGCAGGAGTATATGTAGAGAAAGCGATTAGCAAAGACGAAGTGGGACACAGGGGACTGAAGAGAGCAAACAGCAGTACAGGGAAATGCAACATAAGGTAAAGATAGAGGTAGCAAAAACAAAACTAAGGGCGTAGGATGACTTGTATGCCTGGTTGAACAGTAAGGAGGGAGAGAATGATTTATACAGGTTGGCAAAACAGAGAGATAGAGATGGAAAGGATGTACAACAGGTTCGGGTGATTAAGGATAGAGAGGGAAATGTATTGACAGATGCTCTAAGAGTGATGGGAAGATGGAAAGATGAGCTGATGAATGAGGAAAATGAAAGAGAGGGAAGGGTAGAAGAAGTGACTATTATAGACCACAAAGTAGCAGAGATTAGTAAAAGTGAAGTGAGGAAGGCATTGAAGTGGATGAAGAGTGGAAGGCCTGGTCCTGATGATATACCTGTGGAGGTATGGAAGTGTCTTGGAAAGGCAGCGGTACAGTTTCTGGCTAGATTATTCAACGGGATCTTAGAGAGTGAGAAGATGCCTGAGGAATGGAGAAAAAGTATGATGGTGCCCATTTTCAAGAATGAGGGGAAGTGCAGAATTGCTGTAACTATTGAGGGATAAAGTTGATGAACCATACAATGAAGTTATGGGAAAGAGTATTGGAAAATAGACTGAGAGCTGAAGACAGCATTTGTGAGCAGCAGTATGGCTTCTGCCTCGAAAGAGTACTACAGAGGCAGTATTTGCTTTGAGAATGCTAATAGAGAAGTACAGAGAAGGTCAGAGGGAACTGAATTGCACTTTTGTAGACCTAGAAAAAGCATACGACAGGATGCCAAGAGAGGAACTCCTGCATTATATGAAGAAGTCTCGAGTGGCAGAGAAGTATGTCAGACTGGTGCAGGACATGTATGCTGGCTGTGAGACAGTGGCGAGGTGTGCTGTAGGTGAGACAGAGAAGTTCAAGGTGGGGGAGGGACCTCATCAGGGATCAGCTCTGAGCCCCTTCTTGTTTGCAGTGGTGATGGACAGGCTGACAGATGAGGTTAGATGGCGATTTCCATTGACCATGATGTTTGCAGATGACATTGTGATCTTTAGTGAGTGCAGGAAACAGGTTTAAGAAAATCTTGAGAGGTGGAGGTATGCTCTGGAAAGGAGAGGAATGAAGGTTAGTCACAGCATGACAGAATATATGTGAGTGAATGAGAGGAACCCGGGTGGAATGGTGAGTCTACAGGGAGTGGTGATCAAGAAGTTGGTGGATTTCAAGTGCTTAGGGTCAACAGTGCAGAGCAAAGGAGAGTGTGGAAAAGAGGTAAAAAAATAGGTTCAAGCAGGTTGGTATGGTTGGAGAAAAGTATCAGGGGTACTATGTGATAGAAGAATCAGCCAGAACGAAAGGAAAGGTGTTCAAGACAGTGGTGAGACCAGCAATGCTGTATGGTTTGGAGACAGTGACAATGGCGAAAAGACAGGAGACAGAACTGGAGGTAGCAGAGATGAAGATGTTGAGGTTCTCTTTGGGAGTGATGAAGATGGGTAGGATCAGGAATTAGTCCATCAGAGGGACAGCACATGTTAGATGTTTTTGAGAGAAGGTAAGAGAAGCCAGACAGAGATGGTTTGGTCATGTACAAAGGAGGGATAGTGAATATGTTGGAGCTGCCAGGCAGGAGGTCGAGAGGAAGACAGCAGAGAAGATTTATGGATGTAATGAGAGAAGATATGAAGGTAGTTGGTGTGAGAGAGGAGGATACAGAGAATCGGGTCAGATGGAGACGGTTGATTCACTGTGGCGACCCCTGAAGGGAAAAGCTGAAAGGAAAAGAAGAAGAAGAAGAAGAAGAAGAAGAAGAGGAAAGGATAAGTGAAGATGGCTGCTTTAAGAACAGTGGAAAATGAAATTGTGAATGTCTGTTACGCAGGTTGCCTTTGTGCTGACTTTGGCAGAAGTGTTGTAAAAGTGGGACATACAAAATTTAACTGACAAAATGCATAAAGCTTTCACCACAAGAAAGCGTGTTATTGTGAATATACGCACTCTTCAGCTACATTTACGGAGGTTGAGAGGTGAGTTACATAAAAATGATCAGAATAAGATTTAGGTCATGTAAATTAAACTGTTTAACTCATATTCAGGTGGATCAGATCATGGGAATAGAACTATGCCTTCTTTGGCATCAAACTTTTCCCCATCTCCTTTGTGGTTGTGTTTGGGTCCTAACCAAACTAGTCCTAACAGAAGATCTGACCTCTATCGACCCAGCGGCCAAAAAGAGACCATCAGCAGAGCTGTCCATCACCCAGATGCTCCAAGCCTTCCGAGCCTAGGGGGCATTGCTCACTGACCACATCCGGCAGCTCACCCAGGGAGTCACTTGCTGTTGCAAGTGCCACTGCTCTGCCAGGCTACGCACCAACCCCTGTCTCCACGCCTCCACCCAGGCTCCACTTTTGCTGCTGCGCCAGCCCAGGAATCAAAACTGTCGAGCTCGAGGCCCTCTCCTCTTATGCAGCCAGGGTAGCCTACATCACTACCCACTCCACTCAGGAGGCACTTCATTGGATAAAGTCTTACCTGAGCTGTAACCCAACCATGATGCATAACTATGCGGTGTTCAAGGAGGAGTTCATGCATGTGTTAGGTCAAACCATCGTTGGATGAGATCCGGGCTCCAGGCTCCTTAACATCAAGCAGGGCGTTTCCATTTCCAGCTATGCCATTGTGTTTCGGACCCTCACAGCCAGCACGGGTTGGGGGGTATTCTGTTTTTTGCTGAATATGCGGTTGGGGGCTAACGGAGGGACAAGCCTCCCGACCGCAGCGCTCTTATTAGCCAGGCTACCGACGTTGACCAACATCTCCGTGAGCGCAGAGGAGCCAGAGCGTGAAGTATCAGGAACTTGGAGACATAGAACTAGGAACTAGGGGACTCAGAACCAGGAACTCAAAATTTGGGGACTCGGAGCAAGGAACTCGGGGAACCTGAACTGGGGATTCAAAACTCGGGGACCATCAGAACTCTTGGAATCAGAACTCAGGAAGGAGAATCAGAATCTGGAACTCAGGGAATTGTAACAGGAAGGGTGAGGGACGAGAATCTCTCCTTACAGATGAGCGCTTATGCAGAAGAGTGTTGCTGGGTCCATGGTGGCCGGGTCATCCTGTAACATCTCTGTTTGTTAATACCCAAATGCAACACAAGACTCCGCACCAAATGAGAGAGATAGTTAAAAAAAATTCTAACAGTTCATTGTAGCAGATTAGGCTTGGAACTTGGGGACCTGGTAGGAGAAAGCTGGCATCTATTGACGGGGCAGAGGACTCAAAGACAGGCATCTAGATGACCAAGCAGGAGAACGCTGGGGCTTGGAAGGTTCAACAGGAGAATCACTAGAAGGTTTCACTTGGAGGGGATTCTGTCACTGGCATGGGGAGAAAGGAGAGAACAAGAGAAAGGAAGAAAGAAGGACAGATGACCCGACAACTAGTGGGACTGAAGCTAAGGTTTTTAAGTCATCACTAAGATCCCGTAATAAGCAGCTGGCGTCAGTTGAGCAGACTGAACCATGACAAAAATAAGGCAGTAGCCATTTGGTTATCGTCCATACCCAATGACATCTTGAAAATCAACAAGTTTTGTTGTCTGTCAGTCCTTATTGCTTTCAAATTATTTTTTCAAGTCCAGTAGTCCATGGAAATATAAAACTAAATGTCCTTCCCACAGTAATCATAATGTACTTTGAATTATTTCTTGTATAGGTCCTATTCTGTATCATGGATGTCTTTTTTCCCCCATGCCTACATTATCTTTTGTGTTAAATAAATACTTGAAGATACATTATCAGGCTGAGAATAAATTATATTCAGCATCAGTACTATTGTGTTATTTCCCGTTATTAGCCATTATTAACTATTGCCCAGTACCCAACATGCTAAATATTATTTCACACCATGCCCTCATATTTTTAATGATTGCTTCGCTACACCAGACTAAATTAAAAAAACTTATTAACTGCATTGTCCCATTGCTGTAGCCAGTTATAATGTACAGTCCCTCTACATGGTGGCCTTTTCCCCATAACTTAGAAAACCGTATGAAAATTTCAATGCCCTTTTTCTTCTCTTTTTAAGCAGAAGAGTAACATAATGTGCATTAAGGGAGAATGAAGTCTAAATGTTCCAGCCATTGTAAAACATCACCTTTTTTGTAAATTAGATGTCATTTAGTTCAGCATCACATTTTCTATTCACTCACTGGTATTGCACAGTTTTAACTAACCCCTGCACAATAAAAATGCAACAAATGTTGTCTTTTTTGTGTTGCCATTTTTCGGGAAAGAGATTCGATTAAAATGCACCATTCCATCAACAAGCAAGAATAAAAAGGTTGCTTTGGAAGCAGCAAGGACTTTCTGTATTGACTTAACATCTGAGAGAGGCCACAGACTTTAAAATGAATAAGGTTTCATGCAACATTTTGCCTCAGTTTCACTGTACGTCATGTGGACTTCTGTATGTAAAATAGGTTTGCTGGGTGTTTTCTGTGTCAGAGAAATGTAGAGGACATCTTTTCTCAGATAGTGTGCTATAAACAGTAAGCAGTCCCATTAACTGCAGTGTTAAGATCTCAGTCGAAGAGATCTTTGAATGAAAAACAATTCAGTTAAACATACTGGTTAATCCTTTGTTAATCCTACCTGTTTTCTGACATGTTAGGCTTATCTTTCATCATTTATTTATTTAAAGTTTGAATAAAAGGCGTAAACAAGAAGAATAGAAAAATAAACTACACTTCAGACCAATAGGTGGTGCTACTGGACTGTTTCACCCAGAATCACTATCTCGACGGAAAAGAGTTTGGCACCATGTTTTGCCCTGCAGAGCTTCCGTATGTGTCATGGCGTCTATCGCGGAAACTGTGTTTGTTGTTTTTTTCCTGGGTTTGTTGTTTATTGTCCGGTTATATTTTGTTGTGAGGGGTGGACCAAAACACAAACCTGGAATTAAAGGTCATGTCTCTGTTCTTGTCGTCGCAGGATCAGGTAACTTTATCGATATTATTTTAGTAACGTCGATGTTTTGTGCGTTCGATTGTCATCCCTAGTTAGGCTATGCCATGTTCTTATGATACGTGCTCTTTTGGGAAAACTCACCAAGCCGTTTAAACTTTTCTAAACGCAACATAAATAACCCTATGCGTGTATCTCACTCAATCCCTACTGTGCATGTGTAAGTATTATTAAAGGATAAATAGCGATGACTCACTCTTGTAATTCATCACTAGCTCTGGGGAAACATTACTATTCATCCGAGAATACCATTGATTTGCGCATTTTTTTATGATTTTTCACTGGCAGTGGTCTGGTGAGAAATGTGAAACATAGTAGAAGTACTGTGTCCTGCAAAAGTAAGTAATCAAGTTGGGGTACAGGTAGATATCCTCCTGAAGTGCTCAAAAATAATAATGCAACAGGACTCGTGGTTGTGTTTCTGTCAAACAGATAAATAAATAAAATATCTGGAAGGTCCCTTTGCACACTTAAGTTCATGACATCAAAGGCGATTTTCCAAAATAGAAAAACCTTTTTTATTTTTTAAAAACACTCTTGTTTTGACAAGCAGAGTTTTAAAAATCTCTCGATCACGCCAGACTAAGTCCAGGTCCGACCTGGAACAGATGTATGAATTTTGCGTTTAAAAAGGTCTGTGTGCCATTTTACCACACTGAAATATGTAATATTTCCCAGTGAGTTGGAAAAAATTGTGTACGTCTCATAAAACTGCTGAGGTTTCAATACTTGGGTCATAATGTAGTTTGGGATGGTATGTGTAAATTTCAAATACATATTTCAGTCTGCTGGTTTCCACAAGAGATGGAAGTTTCTTTGTATTTTCAGGCGGACACACCTCCGAGATCCTGCGGCTTATGGGGAGCCTCTCTGCCAGCTACATGCCGCGGCACTATGTCATCGCTGACACCGACAGGATGAGCGAGGAGAAAATCTGCACGTTTGAAAGTTCAAGGCAGCTCGTAGACTCTGGGTCACAGGTATACAACAATCTTAGAGCGCCTCTCCTTGCTGCCAGCAGGCGGCAGCAGCGCTCCATCTATGTGTTCTTCCCTCACTGTTTCTTATTTCATGCAGCCTTAAAATTTCACGACTGATGAATTCATTATCCCGCCTCTGTACATGTACATGTCCGATTCATCTCAGTCTGACCACACTGACGTTATCTCCAAAACATCAAACATGTGCTGTCCCTTTGACAGAATGATCCTATCTATTCTCGTCACTCCCAAATCGAACCTGAACAGTTTCATCTCTGCTAACTCAAGCTGCCTCCTGGTCTCACCACCATCTTGTACACCTTTTCTTTCATTCTGGCTGATAGTCCTTGATCACACATTGCTCTTGACACTTCTCCACCCATTGCATCCTGCATGAACACTATTCCTCACCTCTTTCAACTTCTCTACCAGCATTTCCAAAGCAAACACAGCATCTGTAGCACTCTTCCTACACATGAATACATGTTGCTGCTCACAAATGGTCTCTTCTGTTTTCAGTGTAGTTTCCCTTACTCTTTTCCACATGTTCATTGTATGGCTCATCAACTTAATCCCTCTAGAGTTCCTACAATTCTGCACATCTAATAACATACAGTGATGTCATTGATGCAAAATATTTTTCGGATTTCCTGGAATTGAAAAACTGCCTCTGCCTCCCACAAAATATGAATTTATAATATCCACCCATCCATCCATCTTTGACTGCTTATCCGTGGTCGGGTAGCGGGGGCAGCAGCTGAAGCAGGGAGGCCCAGACTTCCCTCTCCCCAGCCACATGGTCCAGCTCTTCTGGGGGGACCCCTAGGCGTTCCAGCCTAGAGACATAGTCTCTCCAGCGTGTCCTGGGTTTTCCCTGTGGTCTTCTCCCAGATGCGCATGCCCGGAACACCTCCCCCGGGGAGGTGTCCAGGAGGCATCCTGACCAGATGCCCGAGCCACCTCATCTGACTCCTCTTTATGAGGAGGAGCAGTGGCTCAACTCCAAGTTCCTCCCAGATGGCCGAACCTCTCACCCTGTCTCGAAGGGAGAGTCCGGCCCACCTGCGGAGAAAACTCATTTCGGCCGTTTGTATTCGCGATCTCGTTCTTTCGGTCACTACCCACAGCCCGTGACAATAGGTGAGGGTAGGAACGTAGATCGACTGGTAAATTGAGAGCTTCGCCTTACGGCTCAGCTCCCTCTTCACCACGACAGACCTGTACAGAGTCCGCATCACCGCAGACGCTGTACTGATCCGCCTGTCGATCTCCCGCTCCATCCTTCCTTCACTCGTGAACAAGACCCCAAGATACTTGAACTCCTCCTCTTGGGGCAGGACCTCTTCCCCGACCCGGAGTGGGCACTCCACCTGTTTCCGATTGAGCACTGTGGTTTCGGATTTGGAGGTGCTGATCCTCATCCCAGCCGCTTCACATTCGGCTGCGAACCGCTCCAGTGAGAGCTGGAGATCATGGCCTGATGAAGCCAACAGAACCACATCATCTGCAAAAAGCAGAGACTTGATCCTGTGGCCAATTTATGATAATAAATAATAATTCATTTTATTTGTATAGCATTTTTCTGGATACTCAAAGACGCTTCACAGAATGTACATTTAAAATCAGCAATAGTACGATTAAACTCAACAGTAGTACAATTAAAATAAACAATAATACAATTAAAATCAACAACATCTTCCAGCCATGATAACAGCCTGGAATTGATCTAACCTGCTGATTGGACTTATGATTGTGCTGCACTGTCAGTATCCTTTAAAGAAAGTGGAATGTTGGTATCCCTTGCATGAAATTTACCATGGAAAAAATGTGTGACGTAAATGTAGTTCATGTTGTAAATATTTTTTTTGAGATAAACAAACAACGGTTGATGCTCCTTTTCCCAGTTCAGCATCTGTAGGATCCCACGGAGTCGGGAGGTGCACCAGTCATGGAGTTCATCGCTTCTCAGCACCCTGAAAGCCTTGTGTCACTCCCTTCCCCTGGTCTTCAGACTCCGTCCTGATGTGGTGAGTCAAGTGACATTTTTAACCCCTCCAGGTCTAAGAAGTGGTTTCCAGGCAGAGATCTCCATACTAATAGATGCTATTTATGCTATTGGTTTATTGGAGACCTATGATTTGACAAACGTGAAGCTTGTCTAACAACAGGGTCAGTGTTTGTTACTATTAATATTTGATAATGTTTCTTATGATATGACAGTAAATCTATATCCGTTGAGGTACAAGACCTCTCATTGCTTATCATAAGTAGAAAGCAGGTTCAGGTCGTAGAAACAGCTGTCTTGTGTTTTTGAAATGTGAAGAAAGTAATTAGATCCGAAAATGTCAGTCACAAAATCATTTTCGGTACTATTCGTCATCATGACCTTATGTCTCCCTTTTTTTCTCTGTTTTTCATTTTTTTGCCTTTTTAATGTTCCATTTCATGCAATTTCATGGTTACTCAAACACATCTTGGGTGGCTGCATCCCACTTGTTAGGCCATGCTTACACCTTACAATTTTCCAGTCCCAGACTTAAAACTGGAAGTGGAAAGGAAATCTTAAGAGTTTTAGCAGAGTCTTAGTGGAGTTGCAGCATGTTCCCATCTTCTTGGTCTTAATGTGTAAGCTGATAATCTTAGTCTTAGTGGAGTCGTAGCTCAGTTTTTTTCCTAGTCTTAGGGCTTAAGACATTATGAAACATGTTTGATATAATTTCAAGTCTTAGCGTTACATCACTGTGAAGACTGAATCAACAACCAATAGATGAGCTCCAACAAAACATTGTCTAACTTGTAGACAAAGACATCGCCAGAGCGATATTGGCAGCCAAGACATTCCATGTCCCTAGAGCCAGCTTCTGCAGCCGAGGCTCGGACCGCCAAGGTCCCCCCCACCCCCACCCCCACCCCACCCCCCTCCCGGCCACTGCCCAACTCACACTGCACCCGACTCCCTTTGCCCTTCCTGTGGGTGGTGAGCCAAGGGGAAGGGGGTCCGATGTCGTCCTTTTGGGCTATGCCCGGCCGAGCAATAATAATAATAATGACAAAAATGATAATAATAATAATAATAATAATAATAATAATGATACATTTTACTCTAGGTGCTTTATTGATGTTGGAGTTACCTCACTTTATTTTTATATGATTATTATATAATTTTTATTTTACCTTTATTTTATATATTTAGATATTTATAGATGTTTATCTGCTCTAGCTTGTTAGGCTACCCCTTGCACCGTCCAATTGTCCCTCAAGGACAAATGGTGGCAAAGAGTTGCTGAGAGAATTTAGTTGCAGTTTTCTGCAAGTCTTTTTAAAATCTTTTCAAACTCTTTAGATGTGAGACCAACAGTCATTATAAAATCTCAGTCTCAGACTATGCTAAGACTTAATACTCTAAAAAATAGTCTTAAGATGTGAGTTGATAGTTTTACACAAATCTTTTCAAAATCTTTAGTCCTTAGTTTTTAGATGTAAGCCCAACATTACTTAACTCTATTGTCTGACAGCTTTATGCACTTCTATCTTGTTAATATAAGTCACTTTTAAACCTTTCATTCTCAACGAATATCACGAAGTCCAGAACTGTTAATGATTCAGTCAAACTTTAACATGTGCAGCGACACGATACGACACCCACATTGTTCTAGAAATTCCTGCAATCAACAAACATTAAACTATCACAGTAAAACACAGACTGGCATCAGTTTAAATACAGATTTGAATAGCCAAGTTCAACCATCTTATTGTTCCTGTTTAGAAAAGCTGTTTTCACTTGCAGCTGCGAAGGAAAAGGTGGTCTGCTTTCCATGTTTTTTTTTAATCCGTTTTTTTCATTTTTTTTTGCCGGTGTAACTTTCCTTCCTTCCTGTCTTTATTTTTGTCTCCCATCAGCTGGCACAAATCCATTTGTTTTGTTCCCTTAATCCTGAATCCTCCTGCGAACATACAGCAAGATGGAAAGCTCTCATTGGGTGGGGACTGCAAGTCAGGAGGAGATGCCATTTTATATTTAGCTTTGGTTATGAGACAACTGACATTAGCAGATAAATAAAAATCTTCATCTTAACCTTTGGTCTAAGATAATTGCCCCCTTACATTATTGGGGTAAATTGGAATTATCAATAATTTCTTTATTGTGAGGCCATTTCTGCCTGTCACATGTAAAGTCCCCAGTGTGGCTGTTGGGTAAGTGTGGCTGTGAAAAATTTTCGATAAAACAATAAGTTATAGTATATTTTCCAAGATACTTTATCAATGGTCTTTCCTCTGGATCACATTGTATCTTGCCTCCCAGCACCAGGACCCTATAGCAGATGAGGAGGAAGTGCAGTTTTAACACTCTTCTGCATCCTGTCTGTGTTCTCATAAATTCCTTTGACCCCCTAATACAAACAATTGAACTAGAAAGGATGAAAACTAGGCCTCAATCTTTGCAAAACTCTCCATATGTGATGCATTGCAGTTCATCAGTACTATGATAAGTATGTTGCAGTGTAGAGAATTTTCACAAATAAATTCTGGCAAATGCTGGAGCAAAATAAGCAGTAATTTCATTACGGTTCAACATGGACTCCATGGAAAATGACTCACCCTCTCATTCTAAGCCAAAAAAATAACTGGTTTGAACTCAATATCACATGGATGTTACGCTCAGACATTGCTGCTCCAAATTACTAAATAGCATAAAAGAAAAAGGAGCTAAACTGACATAACGTAATGAGATCATGCAACAGTACAAATAGGGAAAAGTTAGACAAATTCAAAAAAGCAGACAGTCTAATTAGATCATGTTCATTGAATTTCTCAACCTTCATCTTGTTACCCAACTAGCTTTTTAATCACATCCTTATTCCAAGGACAATCAAACAAATTTAGCAGCGAATGATGTTACATATTCCATTCAAAAGGGTAAGATTTAGGCACATGCTCATTCCAATGAAAGAGCACGTGGTTCTAGCCAAGTAGTAGGCTCACAGGTACTCACGATCTGAAGGAAAAGTAGACTGAACAAAGTCAAGCTTGGTATTTACCTCTATCAACACAGCTACCTTGTATTATCGTTTTACCATAGTGAGTCATGAATCACCAGCTTGTTTAGGTGATCTGCAATTTTTATACATTAATGGGACTTGCAAATACATTTTCTTAAAATAGTCTCCCTTGTCCATGCTCTGTTTCAGCCAAGGTGTGTGAAGATGGGTATGTGCTTTCACCATGCTCTCTGTTCGCTTGAACTGTGCATAACCAAGAGTGGAACAAATATACTGAATACATTTATGTAACTTTGTCTGAACTGAACATTTAGCCACTATTAAAAATAAATTCAAACAAACAGCCATTGCTGAATGGTTTGTACCGATTAGTTTCTTAGCTGACTTGACGCCATGGTCTATTAGGATGCTTCTGTGAAGGTTTTCAGTCATCTAGGTCAGGGTCAATAATTGTTAGTTCCTACCGTGTTAACTGGCCTCAGTTTCTTTCCTTTCTAAGATATGGAATATACTGTAACCCCTTTGATGGTATGAAATGGGAATCCAAATCCGCAGTGGTTTAGATGTTCAGCTACTGGATGTGAGTGAACCCATGAAGAAAAACTGCATCTCAGGTGCAGGTTATAAATTCATTTAAACACATTGGAGAGCTCAAAAAACACATGACCCAAAGGCATGCAAACAAATACAGACAACAAGACATCCAGTATCAACCTATCCAACAGGTTGTAGGTTGTAAACATACAACTCACTGTCCAAACACTGTCCAGTTTACTAGGATCACTAACACTGTGTCATTTAAAACAGCTGCTCTGACTTAATGTTTGTGAGATTTTTTTTTTCAGGCTGAATTATCTACTTTTTGTTCATTGATGAATAGGTCCTGGTGTTTGTATATACTTCCTGTAAGGATTGTTATGTAGAAGTGCTGTTTGTGTCTTTTAGAAAAGTTTAACATGATAGTTTCCCTTCATTGGGATGCAGCATAAAATAACAACCCATGAATTTCATTTGCTCAATATTTTTTTTCATATAAATTATTTTATATTATATATTTCATTTCAACTGTTAATTTATTCCATGAATACTTTATTTATTGAAAATTAATGATAATAATAATAATCATAATAATGATAACATTTTTTTGTTTGTGTAGTGCTTTACAAAACAGCATCATGAAATGCCTTTAAAATTCACAAAGAAACATAAGGTAGGGACAAACTGTGAAGTGCAAATTATTCCTATTATACCTACAATGACATTAAATGAACAAAAAAAAGCTAAAAAAAAAAACAAAACCCATGAGAAAATAGAAGAATTAAAACTTATGTTAGGCACATGGGTATTTAAAAAGGCAGGGACTGTAGATGTATCATGGCAAACTCAAATATAGTTTAAAATATGGCTTATTTTCTCAACTATTAGTTGTATTATTTTCTCAAAATATTGTACATATCCATTGAATTTCCTTATTGGTGGAAAGGGTGTTGATTTTAGCCAATATCCACCTTTTAAAATATATTGTTTGGCTGATGTCATCCATGTTTTTTTTCTTTTAAAGTTTCATTAGCAAATATAACAAATGCAGCTGTTCTCACGCATGAATCAATGATACTATATGATAAGATTTTTCTGTAGCAGAGTGGGTCTTGCTGCAAGTGTTAGCATTAACTTTGTGTTGGTAATTTTAATGTTGTCCTCATAGACATTCTCTGTCTGTATGTAATCTGTTCCTTTTTTGCAGACTCTCACTATTACGTCAACCATTCTGGTACAGTGATTCATTTCAGGTCCAGCCAATTGCTTCAACAGGAATACTTTTTTTTTATATTCCTTGTTGACCCCTTGAAATTTAAAATGAAATAAGGCAAACCAGACCAATTTGCACTGGCATTTAATTTTGTATGGCCATGCCAGGCTAATGCATATTGGTCACACTGTAAATGTGCATGTAGACTTTCCACATTATTGGCACTGCATTTTTGCATTGCACTGGTGTGAAACTGCTGTTTTCTCTGGTATATTGTACTTCATCTGTTTAAATTAAGTAGTGCCTGGAAATATTTTTAATTACTTTATCTATGCGGATGACTCGCAAAAATTCACATTCACATAAGCCACCAGCAAAGTTAAATTACAGTATATTATATGCACAATCTAGAGACTGAACTAGCTGATAAGGTTCATTCTTTGCCATATGAACTGTCCAAATGGAGCCTCACACAGACTGTAAGTGAACGTCTTGCTCTCAGCTCGAATAATGACAGAAATGTCTCATTTAGAGGAAGGTGTTTATGTCGGGCGGCCGCCCAAAACAGCTATGGATTAAGGCAAACAGCTCAGACATTGCCTGAGTGAGAAGGAAACTGAAACCAGAACTTGTACAAAACTGTTTAGTCTCTCCACAGTTAATGGTCTACTACCGAATGGTTAAAAAAAGTAAACTTTATCTTAACACAAAGCCACCGAAGAGGCATCATTTCACTCAGGCGGCTACTGTAATCATGTAATAATTTTTTCCATGTTCTATTAACCTTGGTAGCCAGGCGCCAGCGTTAGTAATGTTATCGCATTTGATGTTTGTACCTTCCAGTTACACCTTTACTTCATAATCTTTCGGTTGTTACTCACTGAAAATACCAATTTATAACATAATGGCAGAAATTGACTTTCCCCCCCCAAAAATTAATGTTGCAACATGTACATGGTCAACTGCTGCCCAATATTGTCTATATTTTGGCACTTGAGGCACACATTTCAGAATTGTCGAGTCAAAATTATGGATGTAGGTCTGTTTCTCTGAGTTGGTATTTTCACCTCAGTAGCCACCCCAGTGCTACTTGCTACTCCAGGCCATAGATTATTCCATTTCTGATTAAAATTGGAACACATTGTTCAGGTTGGGCATGGTGATGCAGTTGGTTAGTACTTCCACCCTACATCTAGAATGTCCCTGGTTTGAATCCGACAGTGGGCCTTTCTGTGTAGATTTTGCATGTTCTCCCTGTGACTGCAAGGGTTTCTTCCTTTCACAGTCCACAAACATAAAAATGCAGTAGGTTCATTAGAGACCCTAAATTGCCCAGATGTTTGAATGAGAAATTATTATTATTATTATTATTATTATTATTATTATTATTATTATTATTATTATTATTATTATTATTATTATTATTATTATTCATTGGTCTCTATATGTGACTAGCGATCCATCCAGGGTGAACCTAGCCTCTTGTCCAATGACAGCAGGGATAGGCTCCAGCCCATCTGTGACTCTTGAGTAAGAGATAAGCGGTAAAGATAATAAATGAATGAATGAATGTCCAGGTGGGTACATTAATTCTAGCCAGTCATACCTGCTTTGTCTGCTAAATGACTAAAGAATCTTGTGTTGTGACACCTTCAATGCAGATTCAATGTTTTAAAACTCCAAAGTCGTCACAGCATTACATCTGGGTGTCATTACCGCCACTGCCAATCTGAGCAATGATTGGTCTACTGCGAGTCATTTGACCAAGGGATGAATGCACATTACACGCTTTTCCATCGAAGACAAAAGCCCAGTATAGACTGGTCTCTGTTGTTTTTAAGTCTAGCGTGAAAGGGATGTACATTAAGCTCAATGATCTAACAAATCTTCTACATCCACGACTGCCTAAGGTTCCTTGTCTTGCCATTTCACCCTCTCATCCAAAATGAAGAAACATAATGAAACGTTGGAGTGAAAAAAAAGGCTGTAATTGGAAAATAAAACCAGATCTCACTTCTCACCTGTTTTTTTTTGGGGGGGGGGGGTTAGGATGCTGTTTCTCCTAGGAATATCCCTTGTCATAAAGTGAGGGTCTTGTTGGTTGGCTCTCGTGTGTGTGCGGTGAAAGGGATGGGAACTGATTCAAGACCTGCGTGCTGTCACTTGATGTCAAGGGGGGTGTCCAGCAGAACCTTCTGGTTCGAGGTGGCTGGCTGGAAACAAAGCTCGGGTCTTCGTGCCTGGCCAGTAATGCCAGGAATGTTCCAGGGTGGATCATGACCAAAGAACTGTCAGAAACTCTGTGCTGCTCTTGCTAGCCTGGTACCAATTCTGTAATAATTTGATTTTACTGGTCGCAGCTTGTAGGAACCAGACCGCCTTTATACAGCTGGAAACACCAGAGACCAAAAAAAAGAGCCAGTGCACTGTATTAGGGCAGCAAAAACCATGATAAATAATGAAATGCCATAAAATCACTGGCTCACTGTTCTGCCTTGGCTGCCTTGGCGGGAGTTGTGTGTGGATTTAGGCTCATCGAAAATCCTGCCCCCCCCTCCCCCGTTCAACAGAATGATTCAAAGTGGTTCTCCTCACAGGCCACCCCACCTTTAGTTAAAGCCAAGTAGCTATAAATTAACAGAACTCAATGAGAAACCTGCAACAAATGAAACTGCTCTTTGGGGCAAAGATATTGTCGGTTGCTGTCGTCATTTCGAGTATCCTATCAATGATAGTAAATTAAGCTTTCTGCTTGACTGAAGTGTGTTCAAAACATCTCATCATAGACCTAGTAAGAAAGTAAGGCCCCTGCTGCATCGTAGCAATCACATTTTTAAAGTAATCATCACTGTCTTGACTGTTTGTATGTTTTTTTTCAACATTCTGCTCATTGAGAGAAGGAGTACCATCCAGTTCCATACAGAGCAGCTCTGTGATGGTTTCAGCAGACTCCACAGCAGCTCTGTCTGGTTTCCTGTAAATCCAAATTCCCCCAACTCCCCTTGCACTGCCGCAGCCCTGAGGCCACTCATTCATCCCTGGCCCCTCCTCCAACTGGCTGATCTGCACTTCAGCCCCCTGAGTTTCTGCTAACTTTGCTTTCTTCTATTCATTCGCAGGCTACATGTGCTCATTATGTCTCTCCACTTCACTTTTGATGGAAGATTTATCACAGAGATATTTTATACGGCCGTTTCAATCCCTGAAAGTCATTTCCTGCGCTATCCTCTAAGCTCTTGGTCAGATGTTTCCAAACTTTCTAGGTCACATACTCGCTTTCTACCCCAAAACCACGTTTACACAAATGTCACCCCCCAAAAACATTTACATTTCCACAAAGACAAATCATACACAAACACAGTATAGCCATATAAACAAAATTATGATCTCAAGATTCAAATTTCTGGCCTCTGATACCACTCTCACTCCTATCTTTCCACCTCCTCCTCAAAACTGACATCGTATACTTTTTTCGCAGTCAATTTTTCCATTTTTTTTGTACTTATATGATTACATATGTTAAGACAGCCCACAGGCTGGGTTTGTGACCCATATTGACACATCATGCTGAGACAATGATTCCAAGGTGGGTGGGCTTGCGTATTTTTATGATCCACCATGCACTCATTAATACCACAGTAACAAAAAGTAACAAGCGATATTTTTAAAGCCATGCCTAAACAGGAGGTGATAATTTCTCGTTATTCATAGTGAAAGGTGTGAATATGAATCCACACTTCCAAATCTGCAGTTTCAAGTCCATCATTTTAGCCCTGATTATCCACTTAGAAGGATTTTTTTCTTTTTCTTTCTGAGTTCATTGACTCCCGGTGAATGATTTATTGTGTGACACTCGGTGCAGTTGGGTTTTTGGCTCTGCAGTTTTCAGCATTGTGGCTGAGTGACAAAAGTGAGTTTCACTGCAAAGTTTGGAATATTCTTATTCTTCCAAAAAAAAGAAAAAGCAAACAGCATACAAGGTAAAAAATGAGGGAATAATTATAAACCGAATTTTGGTTTACCTGGAACAGTATTAGTGAACTTTGTTTGCTGTGACTATTGAAAGTCAAGCTTCACAACTCAAAGTCAACTTTAGTTTCAATGCTGCCGTATGTTTCACACATCCAGGGGATTGAAATAGCATCTCTCTAAGACCCTCGGTGCAATTGTACAAAAATTATAAATAATAACTCAGACAACAGCAAGTTATGACGAGGTGGCAAGGTGTCGTGAAGCCCCAAAAAGTTAAGGTGCAAGTGTTTTTTAAAGTGACAGAAGTAAAAAAAAACTGCAGGTTCAATAGTATGCTTACTATTACTTACTCGGCAAGTCAGATGCATAATCATCTAACTTGCAATGCTAATACCTGATGGAGAACGTGTTGGACCCCCCAGATCTTACAATGATTAGCAGCAAGATCCTTCAACCATTGACAGCATCCGCTATCTCAGGTTCTTAGTATTATCTATGCAGTACACCCTTGTTGGCTTTTTTAATGTTTGCATCTTTAATATTGAGTTTTAAGTCATTTCTGGCTGATTTAGGTGTAAGTGATTTTATTTCTTGACCGTATTATCATTTTTTATTTTTATTTTATTTTTTATTTTACCAGTCGATCACAAGACCACATTAGACAGACATACAACCATTCACGCTCTCATTCACCAATCTGGACAGTAGCGTCTATAATGAACCTGCTGCATGTTTTTGGACTGTGGGAAGGAAATTGGAGAACCTGGAGGAAAACCATGCAGACACAAGGAGAACATGGAGACTAAACAGAAAGGAATCAAACTGGGGACCCTCTTGCTGTGCGGCGGAAGCGCCTAGAACTGCGCCACCATGCCGTATATACCTGTTATTCAGTCTATTCTAGCATTTTCTTTTACACAATAGGCACATTTGGAATCACGGCCAACCCTGTTTTTTAGTCTAAGAACTCCAGCTTTTGTTGCCTTAGGGATAACAGATTCTCTGTGCAACAGAGAATTCTGGAAATAAAGTGGCCTAACATTGTGATAACAACCCAGTCTTATTATTCTTTACAAGACTTTTCCTGAAAATCACATCTGTTCAAGTGTTTGTTTCAGTATGGATAAGAAAATACAGGAATGACTGACCTTGTTATCTATTTTATTGTGCAAGTAATGTCTTTGTGAGTAAGCATTTAAGCAGAGAATTGTGCTTCAAACTCTGTTATCAGCCGTAAATGGAGCGTTTATTTTGGGTCAGGCATGGGAACCCTTGTCTGGTTTTTAACCTCATTTTATCCGTATAGTTAACAGGAATGTTGAAAAGTCTTTTAAACGTCCACATAGACCTGCTCAACCTCAGTGACATGCAAGTGGATGAACTCAGAAAGAACATATACACACACACACGTCCTGTCCAGCTGGGCAGTCAGATCTTGTGGACAATCTCGCTGAGGTTGTTTCCATTAACAGTTAAGGGTTGCTGTGTAAATTTGTCAAACCGTAAGTGCACACATCTGGTCCAGTCCAAAGAGTTCTGTGCTGTGTTGCGGTTTACATCAGATTTTTTTTTAAAAAGCCCCTCCAGATTGTGCCTGGTTCTCAGCCCATAGCAAAAACAATCATACAACGGTATTTCTTCAAGGCTAATTTTAGCCATGTTTTACTAATCCAATCTCAGAGCTAATTGTTGGTCAATATACAGTATACACCATTCTTTGAGTGTTTGTGAGTAGATATCAGGTCATCACAGTTGCTCGGTGATCTACATTTTCTACAAATGTGTTGAAATGTAAGTCCTCCAAGGAATATTTCTCCCTCAGAAATATCCTGCAGCAGTACGGAGCATAAAAGTCCCATAAATCTAGTCTTTCATAAATTCTCCTGCCCGCAGAGGGGAGCTCACATTTGGTGTGAAACAACTCTTGGACATCGCTGTGATGTAGTCATAACCATCTCGGATCCAAATTACATTAAACTCGAAGGTCCGGAGTCAGAAGTGAAGGATGTTGTGAATTTTACAGAACACACAGTCTGGACAGGGATGGCAGCAACTGACCGATACACATCCAAGTAAAACTGACAGTTTTATTTCAGTTTTATTCCGCATCCACCATTTTCACTTGGCAACAGGCCTCTGCGCTCCTTGTACAGGAATGACCCTGAAATTGTTATATTTACTGAATGTTACTCAAATTCTCTAAAATTTGTTTTAATGACATGTTATCAATGTGTATAGAATTGTTATATTTACTGAATGTTTCTAAAATTCTCTAAAATTGGTTAATTGGAAAAATTTTGGAAAATTACCCCGAACAATTGAGTGAGTGAATGTTGTTTGTCTGTATATGTGGCCCTGGGATTGACTGGCGACCGGTTCAGGGTGTACCGTGCCTCTCGCCCGATGACAGCTGGGATAGGCTCCAGCATACAACCCCTCACCCTGAGTGCAGGATAAGCGGCAGATGATGGATGGATGGATTGTTTTAATGACATGTTATCAATGTTTATGTACCCTCTGTCTAAATTCTGCCTTTCTTTTTGAAAAAGCTAAACAGAAGTTTATTTGGATTTTTGATATTTTACAGTTCAGATAACAATCTTCATTCAACTTTGAAATAGTTTATTACACTTGTTTCTTTGTATGGTTGTTATCATCATCATTATTACTGACAATGCTGATTTGCTACAGCGTTGCTTTTAAACTGGGAAAGTTAGTGTTAAATGTTTGATATCTACACAAACTAATATTACTGTCATACCCCTATAAGATGGCGATCATAAAAAGTGAAATTTGCAAATAAATGTCACAATGCTGTGTAAAAAAAAAAAAATATTGATTGAAAAATTATTTTTTCTTTACATGATTTCAATTTGGATTCACCTGACAAACATTTGCCATGCCTTTTAATCAACACTTAAAGCCTTCACTTAGTACACGATCATTACCGTCCACTCTTGTGAAGTTCATTGCTTTGGACAGGACCTTTTTAAAAAGGAAAACACACTCACTTGGATGAGGTCCATCAGGAAGTGTAACACAATCAACTGATGAATGATATCACAAGTTTACGTCTATCATTAAAATGTGGCCTTTTGGTGTGTTGAAAGTAATATTTTACAGCTTTCTTTCCTGTGCATTTATTATTTCAGAGATATGCCTTTTTAGCCCTGATCCCCTCTTTTTAATGATAATCTACATAGTCCTTGTTGAGTCACCACATCCCCGGAAGTTAGTAAACAAGCGGTTCTCCTGCCAGTCCCAGTGAAAACCAACCAGCCTAACCAGATCCTTGCTCTGTAAACACAGAGTCTGAACTGGTACTGAACTTTAACATGAATGTATTTTTCTTTCTAGCATTTCCTGTCTCTTGATGCAGACACACGGTCACAGATCTCAACTGTAGTCAGGGACTCCCGCTTTCTGTGCCAGAAAGTGTAATTTCCCTTGAAATTAATGTGCTCACCCCCTCTTACCTTTGTGTGTGTGTGTGTGTGTGTGTGTGTGTTGTTTCAGGTGCTTTGCAATGGCCCCGGGACTTGCGTTCCACTCTGCATGGCCGGACTGCTGCTTGGAATTCTTGGAATTAAGAAAGTGTTGATAGTTTACATCGAAAGTATTTGTCGTGTGGAGACTCTGTCGCTCTCGGGGAAGATCCTCTACTACTTCTCTGACTATTTCTTCGTCCAGTGGTCTAGTCTGAGGGACAAATACCCGAAATCTATTTTCCTGGGGAGAATAGTCTGATAATGTATGCTACACCAAGAACAAAGATATATTGTAGTGTGCTGTGTAATTGTTTTCCATTAAAAAATATTTTTATTCTTAACATTGCGTATTCTCTTTTTATGTTTCTTCATCACTTCATCACATATGTTACAATGTATGTGTTGCACCCGGAGGTTTTTAGGTGAGCAACTGGATGTAAGTTTAACAACATAAAACAACATATGAAAATATTTGCTTAAAAATGTCTCCTGATTTGGAAAATACTTATGCTGAAAGAAAGACTGAACATATTTCACCATCATGCACATGTACAAACATATGTATATATATTTGTTACCTGCCATTAAATCTCATACACATATATGTAAAAAAATGCAAATAATCAATGTCAAACAATATAGTGGTTACTTATAGATACTGTTGGGTGTTTTTATTTCTCCATAAAGGTAAATATAGCAGTGCTTATCCACACATTTTTTCAATTATTAACAATCAGGAACTATAACATAATCAGAATTTCCCTTATGGGGATCAATAAAGTATTATCTTATTTCATCAATAAAGTGTTTTTCCTGCTTTGTTGCAAGGATACATTTCACTCAGAATTATTATTTTTTTGCATTTTATTTCCCCCTATTATTTATATTCTGATGCATCTCACAGTATCCAACATATATACTGTCAGGGTATAAAAGATTTGAGAAATATGGGTACCTTGAGCTTTGAATAATGGAGTTTTAGGAATATGTATAATAAAATTGCAGACAATATAATAAGGGGAGAAAAACAAGTAGAGAAATACCTCAAAAAGTGATAGTTATTACACAATTATAAGAGCAGGAAGTAAAGGGTAACAGATTTAGAAAACTTCATGCAACAGCTATTGTAGAGACCTTGATGTGGAGAAGACTGAAGTGCAATTTAAAGAGGCATAAATTAGTTTCTTTGAGTTTTAATTCTTGGTTTAAGTAGGCAGATAAAAAGATTAACCATGATTTTACGTGGGTTTAAAGTTAATCCTAGTTTATGGTTGGTAGAGAAACTACATTTCAACTGCAACACAGGGGCCATTCAGAGGACCTTTCTCAGCACAACATGGGTCTTTGTGAAAACTGCCAGTCAATATGCTGACTGTATTACATCACCAGTGTGACAGAATTCCCAGCACAGCTGATCAAAACACCTCTTTGATGTGAGGTGAGGGACTTCCACTTAGCTGCATTTTTTTTCCACATTGAGCGGTTCATAATTGAAAAGGCCATACCCCCCCCCCCCCCCCCCCCCCCCCCCCCCCCCCCCCACCCCCCATCACTCA
>CAAKHD010014063.1:36272-55042 GCA_901007705.1 Fistularia tabacaria
ACCGAGTGCGGTTCAAAATAAAAACCCCCCCCCCCCCCCCCCCCCCCCCGCCCCCAATCCATCCCATGTCTAATATGATTTTGACTGCATAACAGCTTGCTTTGCCTCTGAGACAGAACACTTCTGTGTGCGGGGAGCAACTACACATTAACACTTCTGTGTGCGGGGAGCAACTACATATTAAACGCATGTTTGCGTGCTTACTTAAATTGGCCTACGGTGGGCTGAAGCTCCATATCACAGCGCCTCGGAACTTTTTACAATTTCCAATGAACATCTTTGTAGTAACAATGAACTGTTGTGAGCCATTTCCTCTTTCCATGTTTAAGAGGATAATTGTGTTTCTTACTGAGGCATTTTCCTAAAAATAGGAGAATATAAACTTTTCAAATAATACATTACTTTATAGTCAACATTTTTGATAATAATGGTTCATTTTATCATTTTATGGACCGTTTTGAGTAATTTCTTTACATGTAATTTTTTATTACTTGTCAGATAGTTTTAAAAGCAGATTTGTTGCAGATTCTGTTATTATTTTAGTCATGAAGTCATTATGACAGCACATGTGACAGTCAGGATTTGTTCTCAGGCCTGGCGTTCCTTGTTTCATTAAATTCTAACTGAATTAAAAACAAAAAAAAAACAGTACATTAAGGTCGTAGACTGGGACTCAGTCAGACGATATTGTAAGCATATTCAAGTATTTGTCCACTGTTTTTAATGGTAATTGCATTTTTAATATTAGGTTTTAAGTAATTTCTTGCAATTGTATGGAATTGGTGTATACAATTTTATTTCTTAACATTATTATCAGTTAGTGTTCATTTATTTTTCTGCTCGCCCCTTTCAGTCATTTATTCATTATCTATACCACTTATCCAGCAATCAGGGTGGCGTGGGAGCTAAAGCCTATCCCAGCTCTCCTTAGCTAGCTGAGAGGCAGGGTTTGAGATTAAATTAATTTTAATTCAATGTTTATGTTTCATATTGTTGTTCAAAACTGACTAAAATTATGTCCTGGGGTTTTGGTATAGTTTTGGTATCATTTCACTTTTAGTGGAAGGCTTCTGAATGTCTCCATCACATCACTGACCTGGCCATTAAATTATATGATCCCTATAATCTGAAATATTTTAAAAGTTTTCCTCGAATATTCTGAAAATTCTCATCCTTTCTATTCATAAATTTCTTTAAAATTTCATTTGATTACTTGCCAAATTCATTTTTGTTTTTCTTGGCCTGTGCCATTTTGTCTCACCTTAGAAGGAAATTAAGTGAATTTAGGGATAAGCTAGGTTCAGTGGGATGACAACCTCTCACACTGTGGACACTGATGTTACATAACCCATTTTGTGATACTGCACAGCGTATGTCTGCTGGGGATAGGAAATAAAAAGAATGAAAAATTCTCCACAGGGGCTTTGTAATATATTGTGTATATTGTTTGTATTTTTATGTAGTCTGGTATAGGAACAAAGCCCATGTATCTCTATGGCAACAGGGAGTGTACCATCTGCTGATGCCACCCACAAAAAGTGGTTAAACTTGCATCCATTATGGTTAGAGCAATGCAATATTTTACTGTTATTTTGTTATTGATAATGTGGACTACCTTCCTGAGATGCCATTCTGTTTCTTAATTAATACATTTCCTCTTGATTTTAAGAAGAAATCGAAATAATCAAGTCGATGATTCCTTCTCTTCAAGGGTTCCTGAAAGCAGGCTGCTTTTTACATAAAATTGAAGTTAGGATATTGTTTTTTTTTTTTCTAGGATCACATGGTAGATTCTCAAAGACCACTTGTAGTTCTCTGACCCTGTTTTGATAACAAACCCTGAAATGTTTTGTTAGCGTTAGTATCAGATACATTGTCCCTGTTGTGTTTTTCTTTCTTTGTGCTGTGTTTCCTGTCCCTGGATGGACCACTGGAAGGGAAGAGCTTGGAGATGACTTGTTGAACAAAACCAAAACAGAAAAAAAGGAAGAGGAGGAGGGGGGAGCAGACAAGGAGAAACAAGTTGCTGCTCCATGCTGACATCTGGGGCTATTTATAGGGCTCACTGGATATGAGTTTGTGTGGAATAGAAACAGAGAAGCAGCTGCTTCACATGATAACGGATCACAGTGAACATTCTCACCATTTTAACTTCAACCCAAACTGGCCCACTGGTGTGACAGAGTGAGAATCACAATACTGAGATGGCGTCCAACACTGGCCAAGGTCATTCACACCACCATTCAGTTTTTACCTTATTTTTTACATATTCTGGTTTTGATTCTGATTCTTTAATATGCCTTCCACAAATAAATGATACCAGCAGCAAAAAGATCAACCATTTTGTAAACCTTTATTTTCAATGCCTGCTATGGGTCAGATGAAAGGATTTTCAGAGGGGAGATCTGAGGAGATACTGTATACATTGCTTGGGTAAAGTTAGCCAGACAAAAGGAAGGAGGAGAAAACATTTTCCCGAGACAATTAAATTTTTGTTGTTATGTTTTGTACCTGATGCTGTATTCATTAGTTGGTTTTGTCAATGTTCTGTTGCAATTATCAATTATACCCTGCCAGATACATGACCTCATGGTGAGGCAAACTGCAAACAGCTGTGCTGAAAATGGGAAAATTGTATTATTTTTTCTTTTTTGATGTTTTTCTTCAAAAACAAAAAGTAAAACTGGTCAGTTTTGTCCACAAGACCCCTTGGATTATTTAATTTGTAAATTATCTGTTTAATTATGGCTTAAATAAATTATTATGGATTATTATGGAAACGAATTACAATATTCTGTAGATAGATAAATAGATAGATACACACACACACACACACACATATATATATATACATACACATATACATGCATACATACATACATACAAATGCACATTACCTCCATGGATAATAGATGCCTGTGTTATTGGATAATGATGCAATTGAAAAAGAAGCAGTAAGATTTCCCTGATTGTTTTGACTAAGAAACGCAAAACATTGTCTTATTCCAATGGCAACAAAAATTATGCCACTCTATTATGAATTGTATCATGTTTCAGTTTGAAGAACTACCAACAATTTTTTTTCTAGCTGGTGTCATTGGTTTGATGTTGGGTTTAAAAAAACAAAGTAAATGAGTCATTACACTAATTATTAAAATAGTGCACATACATGAAATTACTTTCACAATGAAGCCAATGTGATTCATCTTGTTTGTCTGTATGGTTGTTGGCAGGAAAAAGGAGACATTTTCATGTTCATTTCATCAGATCTTTGCTCTGTCAAGGACCTGACTAAATTCTGTGTATTCGCAAGATTGGGATCCAGAGAGGAGATTGGGCATATAGAATTATACATCATTTTCTTCAGTACAAAAAATCAGATGGAGAATCACTGAACTAAACCCCAATCAATGATTTTCTCTGTCTTTGTTTAAAGACTTAAAAAATAAAAAAAAAATAGAACAAATATTTTCTTGAGGAAAATGCTTTTCTATCTATTAAAGTGATCTTTTTACGTATTCATTAAATGTTGCTATGAGAGATATCTTGTGTTTAAGTGTTCTTGTGTTTTGTGATATGGCTTTCAGGATTTCTATTTATATTGAAAACAAATATCAAATGAAAGCCATAGTACCTGGGATTACATTTTTTACAAGATTTAGCTGTAAAAATAGTTTGGTTTGAATCTAGATAATTGAATGTTTCAATGAGGGTGGAGGTGACATCCCAAGGACCAGCCTCAGGCTATGATTAATATTTTAGAAATCCACTGACAGACCCAGAAAGACAGAAAATGAATAAATAAATAAATTAGACTTGCACTTGGTGAGAACAGATCTTTGACAATGCTGGAAGCCAATCCTTATAAATATCAAATGTGAAGTGAAACCATCCTGATCCGGTGCTTATTCTAACTTTGAGGTCAAGTACATGAAAAAACTGAGATGTAGAATGCAAATAAATCATTCAATGGCAAGCATTCTGTTCCAAATCAATTAAACCCAACATTTTATCACGCTTTTCAAAATGTCTCACAAATCAAAAGACAACACTTATAATTGAGATCTCTTTCTCCCTCTCAGGGCTTTCGCACACTTACATACATTCAGTATCAGTATCAGTAAGATACATTCATCTTCATTCAGCGTTGAAGTAGAAGTAGTTATCAATCTGGTTCCAATCAGTTATTTTAGCTACACCTCACCATAACCCCAGGGCTGACCCCTGTGATGGGGTGGAACCACAGAAGGTATGGTCTGATACAGTAGAAAACCCAGATGGATGGGAAAACAGCCCCTGTCTGGGAGGGGGAGGAGCCAGGCACGATGCGCCTGCTCTGATTGGCTGACTCGTCAAAGTCAATCATTCCACTTTTTTTCCTCTTTCAAACTGAGTCCGTCCTGCAGGAGAGTCTGGGGCAGATTTACTCTGTGAAACCTCACGGAATACTTTTTCATCCAGGTCTTTTAAAGGGGCCTGACGCGGCCACTCTTTCGTAGGAGTAACTTTGCTACCTTGCAGCTGCGGAAATTAACCCCCCCCCCACACACACAAAAGAAAGAAAATGGCACATTTTAATAAAGGACCAGCCTACGGACTATCAGCCGAAGTGAGAAGCAAAGTAAGTGTATCTCCGTGTCTCATGAGGATGAAACTAGCAAGGGGGGTGGGAAGGGGGTCTTCGAACATACCATGTTTAAAATCCCCCCCCCCTCCTCAAAAGACTTCACCAGTTCGCTGTCGGCTCTTTTGTCCCGGCCAGAGCCGAAGCAGGCATTAGTCTCACGTCCCGCTGTATCTCTTTGAGAGGAACTTTCCGAAGTTGCCCTAATTTCCATTTCGCCGTTAGCAAACACACACGCATCGACCGAGTCGCAAAACTTAACCGCCTCTCATTAAAACTGGGATTTTTTTCCTGACTCCACCGTCAGAGCTGGGTTAAAAGTGAACGATGTTGAGATTATTTTAAAAGTTGTTGGGCAACAAATTCCAAGAGTGCATTTTAACTTGTTTTATTTAACTGTTTGTGTAGGCATTAGTCTACCCCCTCCCCCGCCCGAATCAGCCTATTCTCCCGACGTGGTTTGATCACAGGAGTTAATATCGAACCGTAGCCACTGTAGCCCTAGAGGTCAAAGTTCAAACCTAACTTTTATTTTTAAAGAAATGTTGTCCCTCTTAACATTTACTTTGCTTAGAGTGTTATCTTTTCATTGTGTAAACAATCAAGTGTGTGAAGGGAGGAGTCGGCCCCTGACGGTATCCTGCCATCAGATCACCTCCATTGATTCTCCCTCCCCTGTGGGGAATTTCACCATATGACTGCAGTTACAAGCACCTTTTAGTGAAAAAAATATTTAACTCCTAAGTATTGCGCAGCAGTTGAGAATGTACAACATAAATGTGCTGGTTTTTTGAGTTTAACCAAATAAAGGTTTACTATTAGCCTTTTCATAGGTGTTGACAAATCTACACAATGACTAAATGAGTAGCTATGGGTGAAAGTATTGAGTTGGCTCACTGTGGATCATTGTACACTTGCACTAGTGCAGGCCCCATAGGTCGCCCCACTATGGGGGGGGGGGGGGGGGGGGGGGGGGGACTTGGGCGCCCTACCTCACAATGGAGAGACAATCCAGTATTGATAGATCCAGTGGGGCTTTAACCACTCATAAATAAGCCATTGTAAAGTAGACTGCCATATTATATTGACAATATAATAGACAAGAACTATCTGACATACTGACCATGCATCCAGCTGTGTGAAAGGAAGCCAAATAGTTTAATATTTATGGTCACTTGCTTCATTTTTTTGACCCTTCAACAGCGTTACTCGTAGTTTCCTCAGTGGAAAAGGGCACTGTTGTATCATGTTACCACACTGTATTTTTGAGCGAAGCTATATCAATTTTTAACAGATAAAACAGTGCAGAAAGGTCAAATGCAAAGACAATATAGCACCTGTTTTTTTTCTAAAATAAAACTGACTTATAATACTCCATTTGATGAACACATTTGAGTGAGATAATGTATAAACTTTGTTTGTATGACACAGGACTTCAAACCTAGACTTCAATTTGTTACAGAAAAAACAAGAGAATCAAATTAACTGCATGAAGCTTCTTATCCATGAAGGAAGCATATAACAAAATTGAAAATGATCGTATCAGTGAGTCTGCGCAGACTAATAGTGAGTGTTCTTTGAGGCTGCTCTAAAGTTTGAGCTAATCTCTGACACAGCCACACCATGGCAGATTGGCCCCGTGGAAAGCAGGCATTTGGGATTGAGTTTTTACCCACTGTTATGCATCTCATAGTGCCCATGGGTCTCAACAATTGCTTTTCAAAAAAAAAAAAACTTGTTAAACCTTACCTGAATAGCCAGAAAAAAAAAGTTGAGAAAGGACTAAAACATTGGTAAAATAATTTTAATAGATATAAAATTCATTTCAGTTTAACGCTTGATGGAGTAATAACTAAAGAACTATTTTCCAAATTGCAAAAAATCCCTAGGAAGGAGTAAATGAAAACTCTTAAGAGTTTATCAAACAATAAGCCATGAGCCTTCTGTCCAACCATATAAGGGTTTGAAATTAATATAATTTGTTGAGTACTAATGCCATTTTCAGTTCTGATTCTTGAGGTACTCCTTTAAAGATTTCTGTTCATTTAAATGCATGAAAAATTGGTTTTGCGTGCGTTAAACCCTTGGAGAGCATCAAATATGAATTAAATTTATCGTATTTTCGCGACTATAGAGCACACTGGAATATAAGGTGCACCCACTAAATTTAAAAAGAAATACTTTTACATATATTAGCCCCACCGTACTATAAGCCGCAGATATCCACGTTGTGAAATGAGATATTTATATAGAAAGATTTTGTAAATGTTTATTTACATACCTCAACTGTTTCCAAACGATACCTGTAACATGGCAGTAAAACGGCTGATCAAACAAAACAGAAGAGCCATTGATTGTTTTATTCATCCTCCTCCTGTGCATTGAAACCACTGAAATTTTCTTCTTCAGTTGAAGAGCCTCAGAAAGTCTGTCACACACCTTTTCACTCTCTCTGTTGGTGTCACTCACAGTGTCGCTTTCATCTTGAGGCAAAGTTTCCTCTGAAGTTGTCCTGTTCTCTTCACGTAGCATGTTCAGCCTTTCGAAACCCGTTGGTGATCGTGGATTCTTACACATTGCTCCACTCTTAGGATCCACTGTTAGACCTCAGAAAAGGATGCTCTTCGCATGCAGCCAGTTTTTGTGAATGATTTCTCACCGCTGGTCATCCAAGCCTCCCACTCATCTCAGAGTGCCGCTTTAATTGCATGATTCACAGTGATGTCGAGTGGTTCATTAACGCTACGTTTACGTGAAGCAGCTCCATTTCCTTCCTGGATAGAGAGATTGATTGCTTTAAACTTGAAAGCTGCATCACATGCAATTCCATGCTGCTTTCTATGATGAGGGTGTGAAAAATATTTTGCGTGTCGTGCTGTGCTTTGTGTTGAGTGTGCCAAAAACTAGCGTCTTTTTCTTCTTTGCATTGACCTCTTGCGTTGGTCTCATTTCTGCACTTCCTGCTGGAGCGCACTTGATGGCGTTCTCGAAGAAAAATTCATAGGTTAGCCACATTGTTGTATAAGCCGCAGGATTCAAAGAGTGGGAAAAAAGTAGCGGCTTATAGTCCGGACATTGCGGTACCTTTTTAAATATAAGATTAGCTCGTCTTGTCCACACATTTCAGCCCTCGATTGGTTGTTTGGAATTAGTGGTTCATGATTTAGGGAAGAGTTCCCTTTTGAAAGTCCCATTTGTGACAAATATCAAGCTGTATTGACCTCTGAATAACATGGTGTTATTGAGTATCTTTTTCTTCTTTTCCTTTCGGCTTTTCCCTTTTCAGGGGTCGCCACAGCGAATCAACCTCCTCCATCTAACCCTATTCTCTGTATCCTCCTCTCTCATACCAACTACCTTCATATCTTCTCTCACTACGTCCATAAATCTTCTCTTCGGTCTTCCTCTAGACCTCCTGCCTGTCATCTCCCATTCCAGCATCCGTCTACCAATATAGTCCCTATCCCTCCTCTGTTCACGGCCGAACCATCTCAGTCTGGCTTCTCTGACCTTCTCTCCAAAACCTCTAATGTGAGCTGTCCCCCTGATGGACTAATTTCTGATCATATCCATCCTCGTCACTCCTAAAGAGAACCTCAACATCTTCATTTCTGCTACCTCCAGCTCTGCCTCCTGTCTTTTGTTCAGTGCCACTGTCTCAAAACCATACAGCATCGGTGTCACCACTGTTTAGTAAACCTTTCCTTTCATTTTAGATGAAATTCTTCGATCACAAAGAACCCCTGAAACTTTTCTCCACTCATTCCAACCTGCTTGAACCAGTTTCTTAACTTCTTTTCCACACTCTCCATTGCTTTGGACTGTTGACCCTAAGTACCTGAAATCCTCCAACTTCTTGATCTCCACTCCCTGTAGCCTCACCGTTCCAGCCGGGTTCCTCTCATTCACACACATATATTCCGTCTTGCTGCGACTAACCTTCATTCCTCTCCTTTCCAGAGCAAACCTCCACCTCTCATGATTTTCCTCAACCTGTTCCCTGCACTCACTAAAGATCACAATGTCATCTGCAAACATCATGGTCCATGGAGATTCCTGTCTAACCTCATCTGTCAGCCTGTCCATCACCACTGCAAACAAGAAGGGGCTCAGAGCTGATCCCTGATGAGGTCTCACCCCCACCTTGAACTTCTCCGTCTCACCTACAGCACACTTCACCACTGTCTCACAACCAGCATACATGTCCTGGACCAGTCCAACATACTTCTCTGTTACTCCAGACTTCCTCATACAATACCAGAGTTCCTCTCTCGGCACCCTGTTGTATGCTCTTTCTAGGTCTACAAAAGCTATCACTCAAAAGCTATCACTAAGCATCACTCTTAGAAAAGAGTCAATACATTTCCCTCTCTATCCTTAATCACCCGAACCTGCTGTACATCCTTTCCATCTCTATCTCTCTGTTTTGCCAACCTGTATAAATCATTCTCTCCTTCCTTACTGTTCAACCAAGCATACAAGTCATCCTACGCCCTTAGTTTTGTCTTTGCTACCTCTATCTTTACCTTATGTTGCATTTCCCTGTACTGCTGTTTGTTCTCTTCAGTCCCCTCAGTGTCCCACCTCTTCTTTGCTAACCGCTTTCTTTGGATACATTCTTGCACTTTCTCATTCCACCACCAGGTCTCCTTATCTACTTTCCCTCTAGACGACACACCGAGTACTCTCCTACCCGTCTCTCTGATAACATTAGCTGTAGTTGTCCAGACATCTGGTAGTTCTTCCTGACCACCAAGAGCCTCTCTCATCTCCTCCCTGAAAACCATACAGCACTCCTCCCCTTTCAGCTTCCCCCACTTTGTTCTCTGCTCTACCTTTGTCCTCTTCCTCTTCATCGTCACCAGAGTCATCCAACAAACCACCATCCTATGCTGTCTGGCTACACTCTCACCTACCACTACTTTGCAGTCACTGATCTCTTTCAGATGACCTCATCTATACAAGATGTAGTCTACCTGTGTGCTCCTACCTCCGCTCTCATAGGTTACCCTATTTTCCTGTCTTTTCCTGTGAAAAGTATTCACAACAGCCATTTCCATTCTTTTTGCAAAGTCTACCACCATTTGTCCCTCTACGTTTCTATCTTGGATACCAAACCTGCCCATCACTTCTTTATCACCTCTATTGCTTGCACCAACATATCCACTGAAGTCTGCCCAAATGACCACTCTCTCATTTCTGTGGATATTCTGCATCAATTGCATCAAACCTTACTAACTTTCCACCTGGTCTCCTGGACACACAGTATATCCACCTTCCTTCTCTGCATCATGTCAACCAACTCTCTCCTTTTTCCTGTCATCATCCCAACATTCAAAGTCCCTACTCTAAGTTCCCGACTCTTGCCTTTCCTCTTCTCTCTCTGCTTCCGAACACGCCTTCCTCCTCTCCTTCTTTGACCCTCAGTAGCGCAATTTCCATTGGTACCCTGTAGGTTATCGGCACTAATGGCGGTCATTGTTAACCTGGGCCTCGACCGATCCGGTATGAAATTTTTATGTTTGATTCGCATATTTGGTTTTGGCAAAAGTTTTACGCCGGATGCCCTTCCTGACGCAACCCTCTGCATTTATCCGGGCTTGGGACCGGCTCAGGGAGACACTCGTCTGTGTCCCCCCGAGTCCGGCTCCAGAAGACACTGGTCTGTGCCCCCCCGACTCCGGCTCCAGGAGACACTGGTCTGTGCCCCCCCGAGTCCGGCTCCAGGAGACACTGGTCTGTGCCCCCCCGAGTCTGGCTCCAGGAGACACCGGCCTGTGCCACCCTGAGGCTGCATTGGTGTCATTGAGTATATAAATGTAAGTAAGAGGCATATGACTCATATTGAAGTTGCAGTTTTGAATCAGTTATCAAATGGAACTCGGTCCTAAATGTATTTTTTGCTAAGCATATAATGAAGACCATAATTATTTACACATCCATCTTTTAGAATTAACATTAACCGTCCAACTCTCCCAGTACAGGATTGGTTCCTTTTTCTTATTCAATAAAGTGTAATGATTCTTTCTTTTTGCCTTCAAAAACTAGAATTTTTTTCTTATGGAAAACAGGTCCATCAAGTGGCATGAAAATCCAAAATACTGTATTTTGTGAATCAAAAGTGTTGAGTCATATGTACAAACTTTTTTTTTGTTTGAGTGAGACGTATGTTTTCACAAGAAGCTGGCCTAGGCCATGTTGCGATAATGGGTACATTTTTAATCTTTTTAATCTCCTGAGCGTGACAGTTTTCTGTTGCTTTTTTTTTTCTTTTTTAGGTGTTCAGATATTAAAAGTTGCAACATTTTTTGGCCAGGGTCAAAAAATCGGAGGGACAATGTTTAATCTTCCCGTTTTCTGACTTGGTGATCGGATTAGCCTTAATTGTCATTGCAGGACACACTGAGCAACTTGCTTTGTTATCAGTTAAACCAAACATTCTCTGTACAACTATCAAAACTTTGAAGGTGTTATAAGTCCACAGTCCATTTCAGCCAACTTTTTGCTGCTCACAGGGATTGGATGTTATCAAAGAAATTTCTTTTGACATCGTCACTTACATTACAAGTACTCAGGTATCATTGATCAGTAGATCTAAGACTACAAAAAAACTAGAAAAGCAGTTGCCTGTTTTTAGTCCATGTGGACTTCATTGCTAAAAACCTTTTATGTAGCAACTCCATAGGTGAGCTGTTTTCACCAGGGACTCCTCCAGAAAGACTAGATTATTAGCTGCCATGGCAACAAGAATGAGTCAACACAAATTAGTATCGTATTCTGGTGACATAAAGGAAATGCTTTTTTTCTTGGATGATCACAGTGTTTTTTACAAGTATGCAGTAATGTGATGATAACCCTTTGTCTTTTTATTTCTTTCTCTGTAAAACAAATGATTTCAAGATAAATGTTTCTGCTTTATGGACTTCTGTATTTCGGTTGAAAGTCATGATGTAGTACTATTAATTTGCTAGACATCTGATTCGATTTTTCATTCATTCATTCATTCATTCATTCATTCATTCATTCAGTCAGTCAGTCAGTCAGTCAGTATCTTGAATCAAACATGTTTAACCTCAATTAACTGCAAAGCACAAAACAATGACTGAAAGGATTTTGGCTGAAGTGAAACACTTATTAAAGCCAAACCCCGTTACACCTCAACTACAATTCAGAGCACCAAGCACACGGCAACCCCAACAGTCACCAAAAGGAGAACATAATAATATTAAATATTCTATCATAATGACAGAGGGGGAAAAAAAGAAAGAAAAATAGAGAAAAAAAAAGAAAACAAGAAACAAAGAAGAAGCTATTTACAGGAGATTTTATGTGTTATTTTGTTCTAGTTCTTTGTAGCTGCTTATTACCTTATATTTGATTTTTTGTTTGAATGCCTTTACTGATTTAGTATTTTTGATCGTATCATCCAAACTGTTCCAGACACCTACCCCTCGAACTGAGACGCATCTGGCTTTGGTGTTTGTTCTAGTTTCTAGTTACTTTTTTGATAAACATTAATTCCTCTTAGATTGTAGCAAGTCACTCTAGGTTTAAACCTTTCTTGAATGCAGAGAGGGAGCGCATGGTTATGAACTTTATACATAGCAACAGCTGTGTTAAGCTCCACTAAATCATTTAATTTTAGTGTGTTTAATTTAATGAACAATCGATTTGTTGGGGCATAATAATCTGCATAATTAATTATTATTATATTATGATATATATTATAATATGTAACATATTATTATATTATTATCATATATTATATTACATCAATATTTTTTTATAACAAAAACTGCCATGGTATGATTAGATTTTGGATGTGATTGGATTTAGATACTACAGTTGATATAAAATGATAAAAAATATTGAACATGAGTTTCATTTGATTCTCCCAGGAACCTAGCAAAATATGAATGACATAAATTTTGAGTAGAAATTTAGATGATGAAATCTGAGTTTTGAGTTTCACTCAAATGTGACAAATTGCTTCACAGATTTCAAATTAAATGGATTATCAAATCAATTTTATCATTTCATATAGTAGAACAGCAGCCATAACATTTGTTGTAACATTTTAGCAGCCAGAGCACAACATACAGCTTTCGGGGGGAGTGAAGGGATGCAGAGTGACATACAATAATGGTACAATCACAAAAGCAGGAGGACAGGCAGGGGCCCATCTCACTCCAGTTACATAAGAAGTGATCAGTAGTCCATGCAATTCTCTGAGCTGCACACATCACATACTTGAAATTCTTCAGTACTACCCCACAATGAGGACCCCATCCATCCAGCCCTTAGTCTCTCACTTGTTACTCAGATGTGTTTTTCTAGTCTTAATTGAGAACATAGTTTCTGCTCCAGCTGCAGGGCAGTGGTAGCCTTCCAGAATACACTTTGTACAAAAACATGAAATAGGTGGAACTGCAACTGGATGTGGCTTTTAAAGCTCAAAATCCCATTCAAAACACTTACAAGCATTTTGTGTCTGTTGCTCAAGATACTTTTCAGTGTTGTCACACATTTTTTGTTGCTGTTATATTTAGCTTTTTTTGTAATTAGATGATTCCTGCAGTGGATGGCCTGGCTGAATTCCACTTTTCAGCAGGACTTAAAGTCTTACTGGTGATTTTTATGCAGGATTTTTATATTACCATGGGATTCCAAACTTTGATTGGTCATTGTCTTGTACTGGAGTTGTTTGGTGACACCTAAACAAACAAACAAACAAAAAAAACTGCGATATTGAGTAAGAGAAAAGAGGCCAGCAAATCTTTACTGCTGTGTTCACTAGCATCACAAAAGTACAAACACTACTCACAGAAAAGTACAGCATGTTCAATACAGCAATGATATACATTCGAATGGAACTGTATTTTTCTGACTTTGCCTGTACAGGTACTGGCTGCATTTTGTAAGAATCCTCAAAATTTCCTCAATATTCTTCATCAAAAGAACAGTGAATGATTTTAGTATTAGCCAAACACACTTGATAAAATGCAATGATAATCAGAAATAATAAAAAAAAACAGCAAAAATTATTCCAAGTTGTTATTGCATCTCATGCTCAAATAAACCATTTCATCAATGGTGGTTAGAGCCTGACATGCTTAGCTTATTCTGTAATAATTTCAAAATGGTGAAATGTATTTGGGGAGGAGGGGGCATAAAGGGTGGGTCATTAAAATAAAATCACTTCAGTAAGCCAGGATAATTGATGTTCCTTCATTGTCTTTTTCAACCAAGCCAGTTGATTTAGCTGTGGTTGGCTACAATGATTTTTACAGCTGAGAGGAGGTCTGGTGTCAACTAAAACAGGATACGTAAAAGTAAACAAGGAAATTGTGGTATCGCCATGCAAAGCAAGGTACCTTAATGCAATTTTTTTTTTGTTTTTGATTAGGCAAAACCCCACAAGGGCCTAAGATCCTTGCCGCTGCGCATAATGCTGTGTGAATTCCTTAGGTACCTATAACACCCCCTTAAGGTTCAGTCTGCCGTTGAGTAGGAGCTTGGCTCTTCATTTAAGCAAATACACTATATTTGTGTACAGTGATGGTCTATGCGTATACCACCTCTATCTTTGGGTTGTCTTCAGCAGCAAAAGGCAAGAAAGTAATGTCCCTTTTTCAGTGAGGTGGTTGCTCCCCCTCCTTCTCAATGTTGCACCATCTTCATGCTCTGTTGGCTGCTAACTTGGTTCTCCTGCCAGTTTCCTGAGCTAATCTCAGACAGTGTTGTCACATTTCTTTCCCTTTGTAGAGGGAATTCTAATCCAGACACATCCCAAAATGTGCTCTCAAATTTGAGAATGTGAGTAGCCCCAACTCCAACCCCCCAAATATCATCATGAATCTCCAATCCCTACTGCAGAGAATATTTTTGTATTTGGATACCCAAGATGGGGCTTTTCTATCATTCTTTTTCTAACAGAGAAAGACACATTGATTTATTGTCTTGTTCATTTTTCCCACATTAAAGCTTCTTGTAATCATAAAGATGGGATAAAGATTCCTCTCAAAATCAAAAAATGATTGATGATCAGATATTCTTGGTGTAAGAAAAAAAATTAATGCAAGAATGCGTGTCTTTGTAGAGCAGCCTCATATTGGGATTTGTCATTGTGGACATAGATAGATAAAGAAGAATATATGTTTTGACTGGGGGTTGGGATCCCTCTCTCCACTGTTATGTCCTCAACCATGTAGTCAATAATTCGTTTATTTAGCTTGACCTGTATTTCATTAACTCAAGTGAAGTAGCAACAAAGAGACTCAAGGGATCCCTGAAGTATATTTTCTGCATGTTTTGTTTAAATCCAAATTCACGTTTACAACATACTTATTTGCCTTGGATTATATCCCTCCTAAGATGGTTTACAAATCTGTAAGAACCTTTTGTATCAAATGTCTTACAGTAACATATTTGCAATTTTTCATTCAAATCTACTTTTAAGGAAGACGAGTAATATAACATAGTGTTACTTTTTTGGTCTAATATATGAAATATCATTTATTTATACAGCTCAAACATAACAAAAAATATGGAAACTTTACTTGGAGGAAATGGACTGAAAAACACCAAGTATTTTGGATTGGAAATGAAGCAAAGTCTAAGAAATAGTTGTTTTGTTTTGTTTTGTTTTTTAGATGGAACCTGTGCATCGCACAGCAGTGCTGGATACACATCAGAAGGGTATTCTTAGGTTTATCAGTTCATGTGCGAATATAAACATCCTCTGTTAAAGAAAAGCAACCTATGCAAAATTCACTGACTTAGAACCTAAAAAGGACAAACGGAGAGTTGGCAAGATTAAGGAGCTTTTTATGGTCTGGTTGCCCCTCTTTAAAAACATTAGGATCCCAGCAATTTAATGTGCGTATCATGACATGTCTCCTCTCCTTCTCCAGTATAAACTGTCTTACTTGTACATTTATGAAAACAACAAAATGATCTACGATCAGTTCTTCTAATTGAAATAAAACTTTGATATTGGCATAATTTATTTTGTTGTGAAATCGTTGTCTGTGCAACTTTTTTTTGTGGTTTTAACAAAGCAAATTTTTCTAATTCTTTTATATGAATGCCTCCAATCCCAGCTACAAAAAAGCCAGGTATCACTTGAAGAAACAACTTGCAGTCGAAACAGTATGTGCTGTGTTTCATTGCAACAAATATGGCCTTGTAACAAAATCCTCAGCCTCAGTACTTTTCATATCAACCTTAGGATTGTTGTTAAATGTCTACATATCAATTAATAGGCAGTACTTTTTAAGTGTCTCATGGTGAGAGAATCAATTGTACCTTGTCTTGCACTCAGTCTGACTGCAGCGACAAACCCATATCAATTTGATTTTAATATCACAGATGGTGGCTAAGCTAAAACAGTTCCTGTTGTTATTTTCTGGTAAAAAACAAGAGCACTATTGTTCACAGCTTGGTACATTTAAAGATCTGATTAAATTTGTGTCCTCTCTACTGTTCTGCTGGCTTTTACTCGGGCAGGAGACTTGGACAAGTTCATAGTTGCTTTCAAATTAAACGACATTTCCAGTGTCTGTTTCTACATGACAGTAAGCTTTTTATTTTTTTTTTGAATTAAAATTAACAAATGGAAAAAATTGGTGTTTAAGATTGAATTGAAACAATAGTGAATCAGAACATGGAGCCCCCATTTATACAGGTTTATTATTTTCTGGAAATCCCAAATTCATGATCCATAGTTCCAGTTTGATGTCACCAGTTTGTGAAAGGTTTTGAAGGATTGTTATAAATAATGAATGGCAGCTGTTTTGTTTTCTCAGTCTTGGTTCAAACTTGGTCACACGCATGGTCACATGCACAGTGCCAATCAGCTTCCTGCTGATCAACCATTGTGCTTGGATTATTTGTTGTCACGCTCAGTTTTTCACTTTACCTCACACTCAACCTGCTTCTGAACCCTGGGCTACAATCAGTTCAGACTAAATCTTTGAATGTATTGAATCGTAACACTGATTTCACTGACCCTATTTTCTCAATGTGTGCAGTTTCTACTGTCATCAGGAAATGCTTTTGGCTACAGAGATGAAATAGGAAGAAGTGGGTTGTCTGTTTTTCACCTCTAGTGAACCTGAAATCATGCCCTTACAGATTTTCCCCTCAGAAGCATACTTTAATGATTCCATCAGGAGTTAGCTCCCTTTTTTCCAGTGAATTATTTTTTTCTATTTTTTTTATGGACTTCTTGGCACGGCTCCTTTAAAATAACAGCAGTGAAAAGTGAAGTGAAGAGAGAACAATCTCCCCCTCTAATCATTTCAGCTCTGCAGCCGCTCAGTGAGGGTTCTCTGTGTTTTGAAAGTCCACGGTCACAAACCAGCTCATATTAATCCCAAAATGACATGGTGTTCAACCCTGATATTATAGCCAGCAAACATGGAAGCTGAAACTAGAACCATCCACTGTGAGTCACAGTTTTGGAACACAGCATCCTCTTTGAATCCATTCTTTGTCTGTTCATTACTTGACAACAATCTCAGAAACTATTTGATGGGGCTGGAAGCCCTTTGTGTAGGAGGATAAGTCATAGAGTGCAGCTGACATCAAGCAAGCCTCCATTAAATTTGGAGAGAGTAAAAAGGTACTTTGTCCTCTTTTATTTCATTTACGACTTTAGAAGTATCCAAAAATCTATTACTTTTTTTCGGATAAATTAATGTGTATCATTCACTAAACCTTAAGATTAAGAATCATTACAATGTCTTTTCCTTTTTTATTTAGATTTAAGAGGTGGTGGCCTCCAATTTGAATTTAACCTTTTTCTTTTGACTGACACTTTCATGATGCAAACACACAGCTTACAATCAGAACACTATCAAATAGATCTCTATTATTCACAGTAATATAGCGAAACGGCTGCTTAGCACGGAGTGGTCTCTCAGAACACCGGTACATCTATCTTCACTGCTGTTCTATTTATGCAGCTGCTATCACCCACTGAGATGAAACAAACCTGTGAGGTTAAGCACTTAGTTACTGCCTTTTTTGATGCTGGAAACATCAGTCTGTGGTAATAAATAGCGCTCACTGAAAAGCCTGAGGAATTTTATATGCTTTGGAGATATCTGCTACTGTGTTTTTTTGAAACATGCCCAAAGGTCACTTTGAAAATGGTTTCAATTGAGACACAAATTTCATTATATCCAATGTTTTACAAGATGCAAAGCTGCAAGGGGTGGAAATTGCAACAAAGGAAAATATCTGTGCTCTGTTGTTCATTGCAGGACCATATTAAAAATCTCTCTCACTGGCTACTCCTGCCACAAGAATTGAGTCTAAGTGTGAAATTGATTGAATTTTTAGCTCCACTCAACACCTCTGTTAGGTCCATGCAATCCAGAAAATCTGATCTTTTTTCCTATTCTAAATCCGTTATGACTACAATGTAACATCCTGTTTGCATTTAGCATGTTTTTGAAGGTAGTTATACATAAATTAATTTTCTTTATGTAATATTTGTAAGAGTTATAGAGAGAACCTTTTTCTTGGTCTACCACAACCGACTAATTTTCTTATATCATATTGGTATACAATACAAACGTTTTCACAAAAACCTTACTTTACAATTGGCGTAGAATCAGGATTTTGGTGTTTGAATCCTAACAGCGCAAAGGTTATTCAAAAAATATGAACAATTCAGCAACTGAAAGCTGACCAATAATACTGCTTTTGAATTGCTACCAGAAGGATTAATTCAACAGACCATGCCAGGCCCCACATTTGGACAGATCTGGGAAAATTTGAGAGGATTCGTCTGCTGAAAAAAATAAAGCAACTGTTTAATATCTGATTATTTCTTCAACGCACTGTACAGTGATGCCGGCTTGTTTAGTAATACCACTCCTTCACAACAGTCCACAGTTTAGTATGCTTCTGGTGTGTGTGTGTGTGTGTGTGTGTGTGTGTGTGTGTGTGTGTGTGTGTGTGTGTGTGTGTGTGTGTGTGTGTGTGTGTGTGTGTGTGTGTGTGTGTGTGTGTGTGTGTGTGTGAGTGTGTGAGTGCCGAAGCGGAATATAGAGCGCAGGGTGTCACAATAGTAACTTTGCAATAAATGGGAAATATTTTCTAACGTTGTTTGATTTCAAATACAAGGGCGAATTCT
>CAAKHD010014063.1:55062-73150 GCA_901007705.1 Fistularia tabacaria
TATCTTTTTTTTTCTATATCGCGCTGTACAGTGGCAGAGGTGTGTGTTGTTATACCGCTTTTTCACAACAGTCCACAGTTTTCTGTTTTTTTGTGTGTGTGTGTGTGTGTGTGTGTGTGTGTGTGTGTGTGTGTGTGTGTGTGTGCGCGCGCGTGCGCGCGCGCGGTTGAATGGCCAGTATTTGTAAATGCCCTGCAAAGTTGTAAATGACAACAACAAAAAAAATGAAATTGAATGAAATTCATGCGTGAGGCTGAGCGATTCCAACCAGATATAGTTGGACTCAGCTCGACGCACAGCGTGGGGTCTGGAACCAGGTCTCTCGAGAGGGGCTCGATTCTTTGCTATCCTGGACCCTGTTCCGTGCTTCCTTTGTCGAGGCAGCAGCTCAGAGTTGCGGGACGTTGTAGATCGGTGGCAAGAATACTTCTCAGGCCTCCTCAATCCCGTCAAAACGCCTTCCAATGAGGAAGCAGAGCCGGGAGATGCTGGGGGGGATCCTCCTATCTCCGGGGTTGAAGTTGCTGAAGTAGTCAAAAAGCTCTTCAGTCGCGGGGCCCCGGGGGTGGATGAGGTCCGCCCTGGGTTCCTCAAGGCTCTGGATGCTGTAGGGCTGTCCTGGTTGACACACCTCTGCAGCATTTCGTGGACGTCGGGGACAGTGCTACTGGACTGGCAGACCGGGGTGGTGATTCCCCTTTTTAAAAAGGGGGATCGGAGGATGTGCTCCAAATACAGGGGGATCACACTCTTCAGCCTCCCTGGCAGTGTCTATTCAGCGGTGCTAGAGAGGAGGGTCCACCAGGTTGTCAAATCTCGTATTCAGGAGGAGCAGTGTGGTTTTCGTCCTGGTCGTGGAGCGGTGGACCAGCTCTATACCCTCAGCAGGGTTCTCGAGGGGGCATGGGAGTTTGCCCAACCAGTCCAAATGTGTTTTGTTTTGGAGAAGGCATTTGACCGTGTCCCGCAGGCAGTCCTGTGGGGGATGCTCTGGGAGTATGGGGTACCAACCCCCGTTATACGCCTGTTCGGTCCCTGTACGCCCGGAGTCAGAGCTTGGTCCGCATCGCCGGTTGTAAGTCGGACTTGTCTCCAGTGGGAGTTGGACTCCGCCAGGGCTGCCCTTTGTCACCGATTCTGTTCATAATTTATATGGCCAGAATTTCTAGGCGCAGCCAAGGCGTCGAGGGGATCTGGTTTTGTGGCCACAGGATCTCCAGCTCTTGCTGGAGCGGTTCGCAGCCGAATGTGAAGCGGCTGGGATGAGGATCAGCACCTCCAAATCCGAGACCATGGTGCTCAACCGGAAAAAGGTGGATTTCCCACTCCGGGTCGGGGGATTAGGTCCTGCCCCAAGTGGAGGAGTTCAAGTATCTCGGGGTCTTGTTCACGAGTGAGGGAAGGATGGAGCGGGAGATCGGTGTGGATCGGTGCAGCATCTGGAGTGATACGGACTCTGTACCGGTCTGTTGTGGTGAAGAGGGAGCAGAGCCGTAAGGCGAAGCTCTCAATTTACCAGTCGATCTACGTTTCTACCCCCCCGCCCCCCCCCCCCCTATTGTCACGAGCTGTTGGTAGTGACCGAAAGAATGAGATCGCGAATACAAGCAGCCGAAATGAGTTTCTCTGCAGGGTTGCCGGACTCTCCCTTAGAGATGAGTGAGAAGTTCGGCCATCCGGGAGGAACTTGGAGTAGAGCCGCTGCTCCTCCGCATAGAGAGGACTCAGATGAGGTGGCTCGGGCATCTGGTCAGGATGCTTCTTGGGTGCCTCCTGGGGGTGGTATTCTGGGCATGTCCATCTGGGAGGAGACCACGGGGAAGACCCAGGACACACTGGAGAGACTGTCTCTAGGCTGGCCTGGGAACGCTTAGGGGTCCCCCCAGAAGAGCTGGACCATGTGGCTGGGGAGAGGGAAGTCTGGCCCTCCCTGCTCCAGCTGCTGCCCCCGCGACCCAACCACGGATAAGCGGTCGAAGATGGATGGATGGATGAAATTCATACTGTGCAAGCATCTTGAAGTTGTGAAAAATAGGTGGGATTTCATAGCTTGAAAACTGCTATTTCCTGCTGTCATTTGCATACCTTGTGAAGTTACAACTGCTTGTTGTCTGCTAAAGAAATACAGCAGGATGACAGATGTTATTGAGTTTATTGATCTTGAACATTTTAATCACATTGTCTCATCATCTTCAAAATTAGGACTGAATGTAATTATATGCGATGGCAGACTATTACTTGAAGTCTGACATTTCATGCTTATATAGCATGAACCATCAGCTTACATATGACAATGGAGAATAAGGTTGACCGAAACTTGAGTCCAGCCGGCAACTGGCTGGTGGACTCAAGGTAGTTAGTTCATATAAAATACAAATATGTATTTATAGCAATTTATTTATATACATCTTCTGTTATCTTTTCCGATAACTTTATCCTTATGTTGTTGAAATTTCTCATTCTGTTTTGAACTAAAATATTTTAGGTAGACACAATATCAGTAATAATTGTAATTTGACAGAAAATTGGAAAAATTGCCCAGATGTGTGAATGAGAGAGTGAATGGTTTTCTGTCTGTTTAAGTGGCCCTGCGATTGACTGATGACCAGTCCAGGTTGTGCCCCGCCTCTTGCTCGATGGCAGCTTGGATAGGCTCCTGCATCCCTCGAGACCCTGAGTAGGAGAAGTGGGAGATAATGTATGATTGGATGGATGGATATCATGACCACATTAATATCAAATTGACATCCATTCTTATTCTTCTGATAAAATAGGATTGTATTTGATACCAAAATTGAGATTCTACCTTATTATTAGAAGGAGGAAGTACTGCAAACATTTCCGAACTAATTTTAGTCTGTCAGTCAGTTTGTAGTTTGTTACAGTAATGGGCTTTTCTGATCAGGGCGGTTTATTGCAATACGTCATGCCTTCTGTTGTTAGCTCTCCACTTTGGATATGAACACACGTTTAGTTATTTGAGAGTACTGAGTTCATTAAAAACCTTTGAATTGGGTAAAATCATTCATTTGCAGAGAAGGAGCTCAGACTAGAGGAGGTTTTTTCTGTGGAAACACTGAAAAAAATAATGACAAAATTCATACAGAGTTAAACTGAAGTCACAGTGTAGATCTCTGGTTTTTGTCAAAACCTGCGGAGACCAAGTGGACTGTTCAGTCTGTCAGAGAGATAAAGGAGGGCTGACTGTTGGACTCCTACTTTTAATGCTGTTTTACACATCATCGCATTTTGGCTGTTATGTCAATCTCAAACGTTATGTTCTTGCCATTTGGGCTTGAACAGCAAGATTTTTTTATGCAATATGTAATTTGATTAGGGGGAAAAAAAGTAATTCAAAATCTGCAAGCAGTGAGATATTTGATTAGCAATCTCTTGATCACCAGAGAAATGAAAGCATAATCTGTTTAAATTGATTTGGCCTACTTCAATTGATGTGACTTTTTGACATGTATTGGTTTGTAATCAATATATTGTTCAGCTGTAACTTGTCATCAGATAGGCCTGCTGAGTAAGATCTCTAACAATGGAAATCCTTATCAGGTTGTTTTTTTTTCAGTGTTTTGTTTTATGTTCTAGATTGCTCAGAAATACGACCAACAGAAGGAGGAGGAGCTCCGCTTCTGGATTGAAGAGGTCACAGGAATGTCTATAGGGGAGAACTTTCAGAGAGGCTTGAAGGACGGAGTTATCCTCTGCGAGTAAGTCTTGTATTTCGCTGTAGACCATGTTTTCTAGGGCTGGTTTTGTGAGTTGACATTACAGCAGTATGTGATCCCTGATATTGGAAGAAACAAAAGCAAGTCAAATAGTTTTTTTTCCAAGTGCCCCATTTTATAATAGAGTATTATTTTAATGTGACAAAGACATCATTGAATTCATATAAGGTTTAAGCATACTTTTATTTCACTCATGGATTTATTTTGAAGTAGGGTTTTTATTGTGTGTGTGTGTGTGTGTGTGTGTGTGTGTGTGTGTGTGTGCGCGCGTGCGTGCGTGCGTGCGTGCGTGCGCGTTTCTAAACTTACCTCCTTGTTTAACAGATCAAATCATTTTGCTAAAAGATTTTGTGTTCTTGTGTTTCCTTCATAGATTGATTAATAAACTTCAGCCTGAGTCAGTAAAAAAAATCAACCTGTCACAGCTGAACTGGCACAAGGTAAGACAGTGCATATGGCCTCTTAGAAAGGGAATCAGTCCTAATTGGCAGAAAACAATCGAAAATTACGAGTTAATCCCTTTCCATTGCAGTGCCTCCTCAAAGCCTGATATACTAAGTAGGTTCAAAGTGAAAACATTGTTTCATAATGAAATGTCTACTCTTTTGGGGAGAAATGTTGATTATTAGCCTGCTTCCTGGTGATATAACACTCATGGCACCTCTCTGTGAAAATGAATGATGTTGTGACATTTCTAGTGAGGAATATTCTCTTGGTAGACCTTAAGGTGTTGTCTGTAGGTGGAGCATATGCTCTGAACCAAGTTTCTAACAACTGTTGAGACAAAAATACAGTTCCACATAACAGTTATATAAAAGTTATACTTTTTATACTATACTAATTAATCAGGAGATCAGTGCAGCTTTTATATATTTAAAGGTTGGACCTAGCTGCTATGTCTCTATTTAGAGTTGAGCACAAATCCTCGCGGGGTGATTGTGTGTTGGCAGAGCTAAGTGTCACAGTTGATGGGGAAAAGAGAGATGGTTTTATTCTACATTATATTAATTATTTAAATTTTCGTACAGGTCAATTTTTATATTATTTCAATGCTTTGTGGAGCATGTCTTTGCTCCTGCAGTGAACAAATGTGACAAAGGAAGACTGGAGGATACGAGGTGTTAATGTGTGTTCCTTCCTCACATACTGAGTGAAGGGAAACCAACTGAGTCTATATCATTGAGCAGTGGTAACATGGTATTTGAATATTACTACATTTAAACCTGAATGCAAGTTGAAGAAATGATCCATAGTAAGGTCTAATATGTTTTTCAGAAGTCAGACAGCATAAACGGCACTTTGTACTGAAGAAATCAAGAAATTAGGTAGACTGCGCAAGAGGCAGGACTTGACTCAGACACTGTTGGAGAATTGTCTGCATATTGTCGACCTATTTGGTGTCTTGCCTCTACCAAAATCACCAGTTAGATACTTGTGGCACCTGGTCTTGTGTTTAGCCTCCCTTAAAATTCATGAGACTACTTCAGCATTAGACATTTTTATTTTGCCACAGCTGTGTTGTCAACGTTGCCATGAATGATAGTCTGCTGTGAATCCACAGTGCTGCTTTGTCAAACATAGGCTCAACTGGTTGTTAGTTGTTAGGTAGACTTTGTTCTTGGCAAGGACGGGTTTCAAGACTCCTTTTTATGTCAAGGTTTACGAATCCAGATACTTGTGCACACATAAGGCCTATCTGGTGATAATTTTTGGGTTTGCAGTGCAAACATTAAGGCAATTTTATTACATAATAAATTAACCATTTGCATACTTTTGTATATATCACAAGTGTACCATTTATCTAGATATTTTGGTCCTCTGATCCAAAAAGTTTGTTGTGAATGAAAGGTTTGACAGTTATGCAATGTCTTCCTTAAAAGTTCCATTAAAACTTCCATTAAAGTTCTGTCCACCAACCTCTGTCAAGATTTATTGAGAATGAATGAGCCATGAATAGTCAATGGATTTTGAACAGGTTTCAACATCATCTAAATCCAAAGAAACACTGCAGAGGCCGCAAAACTAAGTCATGGCATGGCATCGTGGCATTAGAGCCCCAGTTTTGTCGTACAAGGTAAAAATGGAATCCAACAACAGAATATAATTGAAGAGGCCAGTGTAATAAATTAATAAAGAGGAACAATAGACAAGAAGAGTTCAACGACCACTTAATTTTTGATAAGCTAACTCATTTTGTATCTATGTTCCAAACTTGAAAGAGCCAGGGCTCTGCACAAAATCAAACATGCTGAATATGTAGAGGAAGGCCAAGACAGGAAGACAACATATGCTCCAGTCTTATAATAGGACAGCTAGGTTTCAATGAGCAAAGATTTGGCCTAAATAATTTCAAACTGCTCAATTGGACCTTGTAAAACCACTGATAGATCAGAACTAGGTTTAGAAATTGAACCATGCTGAACACAGGAACACAGTAATATAAGTGGACAATGAACGTGTCTTTGTTTCACGAAGCAGGGGTAATGATATGATAGCATATATGGATAAATTGACAATAATCATAACTAATATGTGCCCTATGCAAGTACAATTAAATTTGACAAAAAGCACTGTCAATTGAAGAACAAATGCAGCACACAAATATGAAATTATATGCATATGAAAGTGCAGTATCAAAACAAAATTCTCTTAGAGCCTTTAAAGGCATACGTACTGTTTATAATTCAGGCATCGGATTCCTGATTGTAAGGCAGTAATAGTGCTATCTCTCAGTTTTGGCTGTACTTCTTGCCTAACCAAAGATTCAAGCATCTTTCTCAGATGAATTGTGTACTGTCTGGAGCTCTTCAGTATTAGCCAAGAAAAGTTATTCAAAGTTTGCAGAGGCAAGAGTCATTTTTCCTAGTTCTAAACTTGATGCCAAAAATGTATCACACTTAGCAGTTACTGCCAGTTTGGAGTGATTTTCCCCTCTTGTGACACCTCTATCACAGAAACACTGAAGTGTGTTAACCACATGTTCTACTAAACTGAAGACTGAGCATCATAAAAGCGCTATTCAGATCAGTGGCAGCAAGTCAAGTTATTTCAATGCTGTGTTTCTCGTGCCCAAGCTTACTTTTATATATCTCTGCAGCTGGAGAACCTTGGAAATTTCATTAAAGCAATCCTGGCCTATGGCCTAAAGCCCAATGACATCTTTGAGGCCAACGACCTGTTTGAAAATGGCAACATGACTCAAGTCCAGACCACATTGCTCGCATTGGCGAGCATGGTGAGTGAAGGATACGTTACTGTAACTACATCAGTATGATTTAAGACGTTTGACCCCTGTCTCCTTTTTCCCAGGCCAAGACCAAAGGAATAGACACAAAGATCGATATTGGGGTGAAATATGCTGATAAACAGGCTCGGCATTTTGATGATGAGAAGATAAAAGCTGGACAGTGTGTCATTGGACTACAGGTAACTATGAAACATTCGCCAATTGAAATGAACGGGTTTGAAATATTAACTCATAAGCTTGGAGCGCAGAGGTTCTGATTGTGGCTCTTGGTACAGATAACAGTAAAATATTATTGTGTGCTCCTATTACTTGGTCCTTAAACTCTGTTTCAGCAGTAAGTTGTTTGGTGGTAGACTCCAGTTGGAAATGAAATGTTCTTTTCAAGCAAATTGATCAACCCCAAATCCCCTTTTTTTCCCCTGAATCTGTAATTCTACCACTCAAGATTATTGTCTTTTAATTTCTATCTTTCCAATAAGGCCTTGTTTTGTGTATGCGTGGGGGGGGATTGGTCCCAAATACATGAGTTAAAAACATGCCCCTCACTCTCTTCCCCTTGTTATAAGTAGATTTAGCCCAGCAAGCAGTGTTTTTCTTTCCCTTCACAGCTCCTTGAACAACAAAATGCAATTTCCCTATAAAGAAATTCAGTCGTTGTTTGAGAACAACGCTATCTCTTTATGAAAGAATCATGGGAGTGGATATGCACATGAAGACTCGTTTAAGGGTTTCAGGCTGTCCACTGATGATTGTCCATCTTGCCACCAGGCGTGAACTGGGGCGACAAATGCCCGTTCTCATTGGATTGACCTGGTCCACTAGATGGTGATACTGCACCTCTAAAATTGATTCTGCAGAGTAGGAGAGTGTAATTACAAATCGGGTGTTATTTTGATGCTTATGCGAAAAATTATTTTAAACCATTGACAACTGCTAGTTCCTAATTACAGTGAACACCTAAGTCCAGCAAATCAAATTGCATTCCTTCATGCAGTAAGAAGAGAAGACCCTGTGTGTCTGCTTTTTTTCTTTTCTTTTTTTGCATATTTATATTCATATTTAGAATGTTCTGATTCATTTCCCTTTTGTAGACAAGAGAATAGTGACTATTTTCACGAAAGGACAGTTTTAAGCACTGTTTTTTTGAAACACTGATCCTTGGTCATAAATACTTGATTTACTACTGTTAACATTTAATTTCTCGTAGGTTAACTTTCATGTTATTTCCTTCAAGTCTTAGAAACATGGCAAAATAGTATACAAATCAACTTTTATCATTTTTACAATGTGAAAAAGGACTGCGAGAGCATTATTCTGATTTGAATATTTAAGCTACCATTCAACCATTTGCGTAAAGTTTAACACCTTACATTTTGTGTGCTGGCACGGCTTTTTCCTTTTTTTTCGTTTTGAGGTCTTTTTGATTTCTGTTCAAACTTCAATACATTGCCCCGTCATTGAATCACCCAATATATTGATAAGTTCAGCCTGAAGTGAAATGTGCCATGATCTTTACATTGTCCGCTTGTTCTTTAGATGGGAACTAACAAATGTGCGAGTCAAGCTGGAATGACTGCTTATGGAACAAGAAGACATCTGTATGATCCAAAGACCCAGACTGACAAACCCTATGACCAGACCACCATCAGCCTGCAGATGGGAACCAACAAAGGAGCAAGCCAGGTCAGGCTTCTAACTTTCTTTTGTTGTCTCAGTCGTCTCAGGAAAACCCTATAACGATCAATGATTTGATGGAAGCAGGTTTATATGTGCTATTTACTCGGAGATATCTTTGTAACTTAGGTCAAGTTTAAGCATGATAATGAGCGAGTAAACAAGTAAAGACAAAGTTTCAGTCCTTTCTCGTGCTAGGCACTTATCAGCTTGCAAATACTGATTGGGGGTTCTGTCGTGTTTTATTTCTATGACGTCCCTGTGATTTTCTGAGATGATGCATCTTCTGCCAACAATAGAGTCGCTTTATATTTCTAGTCTGGCAGAGCCGAGATACATGTTGGTCGCTGCTGAATGGGTAGAGATTTCAGGACTATTGAATCAAGTTTTCTCATTGGATAGCCTCTTTGAACCCATAACCAAATGGGAAACCCCCAAAATTCTTTTCAAATTCGAGGTTGCAAAAAGTCAAGTCAATTCCATGTTTGACAATGAACTAACTCTGAGTAAACAACCCTAAGGTGACAATGTAATGATTTTACCAGGCCAGTGTGGAATTTTGGTCTTCTTTTCTCTTTTGTTTTTGTGCCTCCGTCATGGACCGTGACATTGTGAAACGGCTCAGCGACAGAACTATTGTCACACTTGTTGTGTTCTCGTCAATTAAAGTCTTTTTGGAAACAATCGCAATTCCAGCCCAAACTTCTGAATAGCATTTCTGCTTCTTGTACTTAAAATGGCAACCTTTGAGAGTTTTTCTTCTCCTCTGTCGTCTATTATGCCATAAATATTATCACATTGCTGTAAAAACTTTAACATGTAGATCAGCAGGGACCATTTTAACATTTAGGCCGAGCATTCTGTCTCTTTTTCCTGTTTTGAAGATGGAAATGCTTAATAGCCTACTATATTCAATCATATAAAACGATGGGAAAAACAGTGAGTATGCATTGAATACCAGAAGCGCTGCAAGATCACCTGGTTTCTGGCAGTAAGTGCTCGAACGATGTGTGGGACATCAGTGGAAAAAACATAGCAGTCTAGATTGGATTTTTCATTACCCTGGGAATCACCAGTAAAATATATATATGCTTATTTTGAACCTGGTTAATGGTTTTAGTGGGGCGTGTTAATCAAACTAAATGATCATAAAGTAACATCTTTGTCTTTATTATAGGCGGGTATGTTGGCCCCAGGAACACGCAGAGACATCTTTGACCAGAAGGTGGCGCTGCAGCCAGTGGACAACTCCACCATCTCCCTCCAGATGGGCACCAACAAGGTGGCGTCCCAGAGGGGCATGAGTGTGTACGGCCTGGGCCGCCAGGTATATGACCCCAAGTACTGCGCCCCCCCAACAGAGCCTGTAATCCATGCCAATGGCAGCCAAGGCACCGGCACCAATGGCTCTGAGATCAGCGACAGTGACTATCAGGCCGAGTTCCAGGAGGACGAATACCACGGAGGTTACCATGACGACTACAGCTCCCATTACAATGAGCAGGGTATTGACTATTAGTAAAGACGTCCAACTCCAGAGCAGTATTTACGAGTTATCAAGTACACAACAGAGCAAGTCTTTTGCTTTCCTCATAGTCTTCTTCTCTTCAAGCATTCAATGAAATTCATTCTTCTTCCATCTGAAGATTGTACGACGTTTTAATAGATTAGAGTAAAAATGAGATACAGATTCCAGGGAGGAACACGTTTTTTAAGCTTGTTTTTAACACCCACAGTCAATGATATCTTAAAGGTGGAACAGTTATGTCAAGCAGCAGGTGCAGCTCCTGGAGTGAAACCCTACTGGTGACCTGTGGCCTCACTTCACTCGAGCAGCCACACTTAATGTAATGTTCTTTATATCTCTTGCATTTATTCACTTGAACTGTGTGTAAATAACCAAGCTGCCTCAGATTTAGAGTCAGACTTAACTAGACCTTGTGCCATCATATTTCCTATTTTTTCATATTGTTCTCTTTGTAATCCAAGTCTGTATTTATTGCAGTGACTCTCGTTGTAAACCAGCCCCCTCTTTTTGGTATCTTTTAAGGAAAACCTATAAATAAACCATTAAAATCCTCACTACTAGAAGACTTTCTGTGTTACTACCTGCATAATTACGGTTTTAGATCTGTAAATAACCAGAATTGTGTTTTATGAACCTAGTAAGTATTTCCAAAAAATGCAATAGATACATTACTGAGTTATGATATTTCAATCTTATTGGAAGGCATTATTGTTTTGATGTAGTGATACATTCTCTATTAAATCAGAAGAAAATTTGCCCTCTCAAGATTTTCTTCATTCCATCATAAATCCCTCTGACTTGCCTATTTTGAGATATGAGATATATAACTAATTGTGGAGGGTCAGGAAAAAATAACATCATTCTCATCTAGCACATCTTTTCAGATCTTGATTTTAGAGAAATGTGAAAAGCAACCCAAATCAAGAGTAATTTTACCAAGGAAGAAAAACACAGTTGTAAATGGCACCATCCCAGTACATTTTTCCATCAAAAACACAAGTAAAATAAACAAGGCATTTACATGAACACAAACAGTAAAAAAGAAATACCGGAAATATTGTAGAGCTGAAGGGGAGGTTGCAGTGAAGCAGGACAAACACACTGCCGGCCAGCTAAAATCTGAGAATAAAGAAGTCAGTGAAAACAACAGGAGTGCAGTGAGGATTTTCACTTTTTGTGGAAATATCAACAGATGTTTTGATGGGAGATTGTAACTTAAGACAAAGTGACTGCTGAAATTAACTGCACTTACTTGTTGACACTTCCTGATTTATTTAATTAATTAATTAATTAATTAATTCATGTTTTGCACCGACCCTGATCTTTTCTTCTTGTGACTCTTCTAGTTCAAGGGAACTGATGCCGGCCCTGCCCCCTCACAGTTCAGCCCCTGGAGGCACTTAACTCCCCCCAGAATGTTCGTACATTTTACTGTTACGTAACATTGATTAACAAATGTCAGAAGAACACAAAGTGTATTCGGTCCAAAAGTCTCCTCAGGACTGCCGGGACTTCATGGGATGCTGCTATTTTTAATAAGAACATGTCTAATGGAAAGTAGAATGGGGGCGTATGTTCACTTTGGCTGCGGCAAGGAAGGAATCCTTCTGTTTTCCTCAAGGAAAAAAAATCACTGGAAAATGCCAAGGAGTTCACGCAGGTCAGATTCCGGGCCCAATTTTTCCACGATGCAGTTTGTGTGTTTTCACTCATGCTGTCCCCCCCAATCCTCTGCTCACCCACTTTAGAGGAATCCACACTGTCATTCTGGGATGAAAACCATTTTCCAGTAGAACATTATTACTTGCTTCTGTGACAGCAGTGGCTTTTTACTGGTAGTCCATTGTTTTAATTCCTACCTCACTCATTTGCAGCGTTATGGGAGTGCAGAATGAATTATGTGCGCATGTGTGTGTGTGTGTGTGTCTCTATGTGGGAGGGATCGGTGGTGTGAGTGCTGACTTAAGCACATACACTACATGGCCAAAAGTATTCGCTCACCTGTCTTGACTTGCATATGAATTTAAGTGACATCCCATTCCTAATGCATAGGGTTCAAAATGACGTTGGTCCAACCTTTGCAGCTATAACAGCTTCAACTCTTCTGGGAAGGCTGTCCACAAGGTTCAGGAGTGTGTTTATGGGAATTTTTGACCATTCTTCCAGAAGTGCATTTGTGAAGTCACACACTGATGTTGGAAGAGAAGGTCTGGCTCTCAGTCTCCGCTCTAATTCATCCCAAAGGTGTTCTATCAGGTTGAGGTCAGGACTCTGTGCAGGCGAGTCAAGTTCATCCACATCAGACTCTGTCAACCATGTCTTTGTGGACCTTGCTTTGTGAACTGGTGCACAGTCACATTGGAAAAGGAAGGGGCCAACTCCAAACTGTTCCCACAAAGTTGGGAGCATGGAATTGTCCAAAATGTCTTGGTATGCTGAAGCTTTGAGTTCCTTTCACTGGAAATAAGGGGCCAAGCCCTGTTCCTGAAAAACAACCCCTCACTATAATCCCCCCTCCACCAAACTTCACACTTGGCACAATGCAGTCAGACAAGTACCATTCTCCTGGCAACGGTCAAACCCAGACTCGTCCATCAGGTTGCCAGATGGACAAGCGCGATTTGTCACTCCAGAGAACGCATCTCCACTGCTCTTGAGTCCATTGGCGCAGTGCTTTACACCACTTCATCCGACGCTTTGCATTACATTTGGTGATGTGTGGCTTGGATGCAGCTGCTCGGCCATTGAAACCCATTCTATGAAGCCCTCTGAGTGCTGTTCTTGAGCTAATCAGAAGGCCACATGAAGTTTGGAGGTCTGAAGCGATTGACTCTGCAGAAAGTCGGCAACCTCTTTGCACTATGCGCCTAAGCATCCACTGACCCCGCTCTGTCAGTTTACATGGTCTACCACTTCGTGGCTGAGTTGCTGTCGTTCCCAAACACTTCCATGTTGTTATACTACAGTTGATAGTTGACTGTGGAATATTTAGGAGCGAGGAAATTTCACGAATGCAGCCTACCACAGTTCCATGCTGGAATTCATTGAGCTCCTGAGAGCATCCCTTTCTTTCACAGGTGTTTGTAAAAACTGCCTGCATGCATAGGTGCTTGATTTTATACACCTGTGGCCATGGAAGTGGTTGGAACACCCGATTCCAATTATTTGGATGGGTGAGCGAATACTTTTGGTCAGACAGTATAGCTGTGTTTTGAAATTTAGTGAAGGTGGATCATGTAACGCCCATCAAGAAAACAAATGAAATAGATGTAATTAATTAAAACACAAAACAAACAAAATCAGACCTTGCACTAATATTCAACCAAATAAAAATCCTAGTTAATTTCAAATATTATTTCAATTTTCTATTTTTCTTACTCACGAGTAATTATCTCAGTAAATTGGACCTTTGATTTTTTTCTCATTGACATTTTTCTATCATGTTACAATAAACTATCAGTTTATGTTAAGATATATCTCTGACTCTGGCCTTTGCAGTGCAAACTAAGTCCCCGTCGGAACGAGGGACAACTCAAAACTACCGGTGATTCACTGTTTTCTCAGCAAACTTTACCAAACCTCAGCTCTGAGTTTGTTTACAAGTCCTCCAATGCAATAATCAGTGATTAAGAAACTCGTGGTGCTTTAATACTGATGCTGGGAGAGCTTTTTCTTTTTTGTGTGTTGTACACAGGGTACTGATTAAAGGGCTGCTTTTGCCTACATAGAAATTTTCTGACCACAGTGGACGTCAATTGTGTTTTCAGATATTCTGAGGTGACATTTAAAGTTAAAGTTGGTGTTCCTTTATATATGATTTTTACACCAAAATTAGTATCTGCAAGGAGGGTTCTCTAGTGTGGGCAATACAACCATTTTTACCACCACATTTTTTAATTTAGTGCTTAGTAGGTCATGATATTAAAATAGATAACTATTTACCTTCCTGATTCTCCCTTCTTTTCTTCTTCCTTTCCTTTTGGCTTTTCCCTTCAGGGGTCGCCACAGCGAATCAACCCTCTCCATCTAACCCTATTCTCTGTATCCTCATCATTCATGCCAACTACCTTCATATCCTTTCTCACTAGGTCAATAAATCTTTTCTTCGGTCTTCCTCTAGACCTCCTGCCTGGCATCTCCAATTCCAGCATCCATCTACCAATATATTCTACATCCCTCCAGTGTACATGAACAAACCATGTCAGTCTGCCTTCTCTGACCTTTTCTCGAAAACATTTAACATGTGCTGTCCCTCTGATGGACTTGTTCCTGATCCTATCCATCCTCGTCACTCCCAAAGAGAAATTCAACATCTTCATCTCTGCTACCTCCAGCTCTGCCTCCTGTCTTTTCTTCAATGCCACTGTCTCCAAACCATACAGTATTGCTCATCTCACTGCTGTCTTGTACACCTTTCCTTTCATTATTTATTAGTTATCAGCAGGAGCACACGTTGAAAATTTTATTTTAGGAGTCAAATGTCACGAAAGGTGTTCGGTCAATGTGTTATTACAGCCGATGAATCAATAAAAGTGATGAAAATGTGAATTCCAGGAAAACAACACTAATAGAAATTGTTGCAGTTATGATATTGTTCTTAAACTGTCATTAAAATTCAGTTAATATGATGCGCTTCAAGTTATCCATCTTTATGTTATGTCCTAATGTCTGAAGAGAAGAGGAAATTTAAGTAACAGAAAACTTGTTTTATTAACTCATTAAAAACAAATTCTCTGCCCGACTCAGTTGGGAAGATTTCCGAACAGAATGTTTAGATTTGGGGTGTGTGGGTTCAGCCAAGGTCCTGCTTTGCTTCTCACAGATACTCCCTGCGCCTTGATCCTCAGAATGAGACAAAAATGCATGAATCTTACTTTAACTTTAAGTTAGTTCAAAAAGAAATCACTACAGGAAATAAAATATAAACATGTATCAAAGTGTCTCTCCGATGGGAAAAGTCTTTTTGTGATAAGTGTGCATCACATGACAGACGGGTATGTTGACATCTAAAGTTAGTCAGATCAGACCCCTGAACCCTCCATCAGTCACAAAGTTGCATGTTACAATTGTTTTTAATCAAAATTGCTCTATAACAATATAGATACATGTTCAGCTGAATGAAGTTATGATCAGAATAATGGCAATGCAACAATTGTGCTATATTTTAAGTATGAATACTATATTTTCAGGGTTTGTATTAATCAAATTAATCATGTAGTCATGTCATTGTTTAGTCATTAGTCATATTCATTTTTCTTTTATTTTGTAGTCAACAACACAATTGGCTTAAATTTCTTGAAATGAGCGAATATTATCTTCACCACATTTATTCTCAGTAACCTTGCCACCTGTGCTATCTGTCTTGGCCTCGTTTCAGGTGATACAATACAACGTCACAGCTGAATACAATAAATTGAAGAAAAGCAAGGCATAAAATGTCAAAAGGCAAAGTGATTTTATATGATCAAGATATTACCTGACAATTAACACTATCATTATTAGTTTTGTTGATAATGATAATTCAAATAATAACAATACAATTAATAATACAATATAATTTAATTATTATTAATAATCATTGGTACAATAACTATGGTTATTTTCATTGTCATTATTATTATTATTAATACTAATAATTATTATATAATATTACTACTACTAATAATACTATAACAATAATACTACCAATAGATATAATAAGAATAACAACAACAATAAAAATTATTATCATTATTATATGTTACATGCTCATATTTAATGTCTACTTTGAAGTGAAATGCCCAGACCTGGCTTATTTGTGCATATTTTATTTCCCTTCTTTTCCAGATTTTGTTGTCCATCACTACCCATAATCTTTTGATCCCCTCCCTTGATCTGCAATCCGATCGCTCTAACACTCCCATTAGCCAAGATGCATCTCTGGTAAAAAGAAGAGTGTCAGTCTTCAAAAAAAACAAAAGAAACATTTTGATAATTGCACATTCCTGCTTAGGAACAAACCAAAGCAGGCAGATAATCACATTTGCTCAGAAAGTGAATTTGTGTGTCCCTTCAGCGTTCATGCTGTGAGTCGTCTTGCCAGTCATGAAAAAGTGTCTGTTTGAAGAGTGTGTTTAGGGCTGGGGGACCCCAGCGAGCTGCTGGACAAATCTAGTCATCCCTCACTGTGCAGGGTGAGTCAAACAAGCTGCCGTCTGTTGTGCGACCTCTGATAGTTGGAGACAAAGCGTGAACAGCCAATGGGCTCCATGAGAATGTAATGGCATTCATTGGCTGCGTCTCCCCTCCCTCTACTGCTCAGGAATAATCACAGCTTTGTGCAGGCCTCGTGGAGTCCAGGAAAACGCAAGACTCAATTATAGAGAAGGAATCCAAAAAAAAAAGGGGATGGTAACCGCAGCAACCACAGAGGGCCCTTGAAGGGAAGGCGAATAAACGCGAGCAGGCCTGAATGTGGTGGCGCCCTTGTGCTCCACACGTTCCTGGAGATGCATGACAGGTTACTTTCTTCACGGCAGGGGACGACTTTGTCAGGGAGGCACGACGGCCTCAGGCACGCGGCCAGGATTTCACCCAAAAATGAGAATTGCATATTCAGCATTCATATGTTACCTGTGTTTTCTGCTTATCCTCCACTAACAATTCTCTACAAAATGTAGTTATCAATTGTGATATTCATTGATTCAATAATTGTTCTTCTCTCTGCAAATTCACAAAATAGTTTTCAAAATTGTACCAAGGATGAAAGTAATTACTTGAACGTCAACCAAAAGCTGCATTTGAGGCATTAAGAAACAATTCAACATTTGATGCTTCTTTTGTTAATGACACATTCAGAAATAAAAATAATTCATTCATTAGTTATCTATACCATTGCTTCTGTGCTGAAGGAGGCAGGGATTCTGTAGACTATCACAGTTGTCATTGGGTGACAGGTGGGGTTCCCCCTGGATCAATCACAGGGCAACATGTAGAGACATGCATTCATTCTCTCATCCACACATCTGGGAATTTAGGGTCTCAAATGAGCCAACTGCTTGTTTTTGTGGGAGGAAACCCAAGAAACCGGAGGAAACCTACGCAGAAAAGCCAAAAAAGGTAAGGTTGGGAATTCAATTTTGTTGCTGTGAGGTTGAAGTGGCAACCACTGCAATATGAAATGTATGTCATATTGTTGAACATGGTATACTTTTGTCGTGTGTTTCCTTGCTCATTTCTTACATTTCAGTAACCTCATTTAGGTCTTTTTTGATGCAGGGGATTAACAACTAGTCATATCGGGCTGTTCAAAACCAGATTACTTAAAATGCTTGTGCTCGCCTTCATATTTCCGCTGTATCTATGGTCATGAAGCATAAGTTAATGGTCTGATTGTTGAAGTTTGAATTGGGACAAACAACGGCTGTCGAGTCTGTGGCACAGCACAGTCTTTGGCATGTGGAACCACTTTGGTGTGTTTGACTTTGAATGGCTTTTCCCCCACAGTCCACACCCACAACTGAGTGAATCCCCTGTAAATATTGAGGATGTGCGCACACACACATTCACACACCTATATGTGTAATATATATATATATGTATATATATATGTATATATGTGTATATATATGTATATATGTGTATATATATGTATATATGTGTATATATATATGTATATATGTGTATATATGTATATATGGGTGAATATATGTGTGTGTATATATATATATATATATATATATACAAAGCAATACCTGATCAAGAACTGAACAACAGAGCAATTAAAAAGGCAGGTTTAATGTCTTTGTCCTCAAGAAGGTGGATTAGAGAGAACAACATCTTCCTCATCATCTGCAGGTGAAGAACTGAATTTTAATAGTACCAGCTGGCTGCCCCCCCCCCCCCCCCCCCCCCCCCCCCGAC
>CAAKHD010014064.1:0-13395 GCA_901007705.1 Fistularia tabacaria
TCCCTCACGCACACTTAACGCACACACACTCCACACACATGCACACTTCACAAAAGTGGACACACACATGCACATTCACACACACACACACACACACACACACACACACACACACACACACACACACACTCACACACACACACACACACTCACACTCACACTCACACAGATACACGTTCACACACAGGCATATACACAGAAAGGTCACAGAAGAAAGCAAACTGCTGGGTATGTTTAAGAACAAGAGCGTGAGGAGAATTAGCCTGAGCAAAGTTTAACATTTATATAGACGCAAACAGGCATTTTCTCTGTGTCAGACTGTGATTATGTGATACTCTGGGACTACTTAGCTGTGGGAGCAGTTCGGTGAGGGAACCGTCAAAACAGGAAGTGTTTTATGTAGCTGAAACATTCCATTTTTAACTCTCACACAGGCAGGCTAAAATGAATAACACACGCCACCCGCACTGGGAGGTGACAGGCGGGAGTGTGTATTTAAAGTACCTTTATGTGCCTGCGTGTTTTCACGCTGTGCTACGCACGCGCGTGTGTCTGTGTGAAGTGCGTGCGTGCGTGCGTGCGTGCGTGCGTGCGTGCGTGCGTGCGTGCGTGCGTGCGTGCGTGTGTGTGTGTCGGCTAGCAGCCCCCCAGGCACTGGAGAGGCCTTGTGAAGTCATTTCCTCTTTAACTGGGGACCTTGAGTCTGTGGCTCACAGAGAATTACAGTCCTGTAGACCAGGACTCTCTGTTGGACCAAGATAGACCTGTGGAGCCGAGAAGCCGAATCAATTGTTGTCATGCCCTTGCAGTGATGGATGTGATGGTGATCTCCGTTTGGTTATTTGAAAGACTTGAGTCAACCCAGAGGAAATTCCATCCAGTTTCAAAAATGGTAAATATGAGTTCTGTTCAAAATCAAGAGTTACTAATCAAAGAGAAGGAGTCTCTTTCCAATTTCCTCACTGAAGTGATGCCCGATCACGTTAATCCTATTGACCAGGTCAAAGGCTAGAGACCTGGCTCTTGATTTGCAAAAAAAAGAAGAAAAAAAGAAAAAAGGAATCCTTAGAATGAACTGAATTTTAATTTAAGCACAGAGATGATGAAAACCGCTTGGAAATAGTGGTTGGAGAAATGCTGAAAATCCATCAAAAATTCACATTGTTTTCAAAGGAGTATTCAGATTCCCTTCGGCACTCATTGTGAGACCCCACCCCACCAAAGTCAGGAGGAAGATGAGGAAGCCTTCCTTGGTAATATGATTAGAAACTATTTGCAAGTTAAAAGAAACCTCCTTCTCTCCCACAGAAAACTGAGATTTCTTGGTTCATATTATGACATTCTGACAGTTTCAGACACAAACCTATACATTTGAAAGATAAACAATATTGCTATGTTTCATCCACCATTGATTGACTACACAGTCGCAAAAAAAAAATCAAATGTCTTTGCTATGAATAGAGTATTACTTTTATAGGGATCCTGTATTAGAGACATAACTAAAGTGTAGTATCTTTCCAGAATGCGAACGTATGACGGGTCAAAATAAGTTTCTTGATCATCATAATTTTTTCATTTTTTCTGCTGATATGCCTCATTAAAAATATCGTGAGACAATGGCTAATTTTTAACTTTGATGATAATGCATGTTGTACTGATGACATGCCATTAGACATGGAAAGACAGTGTAATATCACTGCTATCTCAAATAGAGCAACTCATGTAAAGTAATTTAAACTGATGAATATTTACAGACAACAGTATAACAGTATGTTTTTTCTTCTGGGATTGTTTAATTCTAACTTTTGATTGCTCTGTTCTCGGTTTCACAAAATCTTTTTTGGGCCATTTGAGTGTACGGGTGGGGCTGTGTCTCATGATCCTGACAATGTTAAAGTTAATTTAAGGTTTTTGGGGGTAATGTGTTGAGATGGACATTTGACACATTTTTACTTCTTCTTTTTCAGCCTTGAATTGCTTTTGGGGGATGTTGCTGTGACTCTTGCTTTGTTGAAACTTCATTTTAACGCTTTTGAATAAACTGACTTACTTTTTGAGCCACAAGTTGTCATTACTGGAATTTCCTTCTACATTGCAACCAGTTAACTCCACAGATAGTTTCCAGTATCCAGTAGCTTTTGAATGACAGAAAACAAAGCCACGGCAGTTCACCTGAAGCAAAAGAAAAGTACTAAATTGAACAGTGCTGCGGTGGATTTTAATTACATCTCACACAATATCTTCTTCTGCAGTCGTATTAGCAATGGGCTTGAGAATTCAAGCCATACAATAGATGTTAATCCTGTCAGAGCAACTGAACTTATTAGTTTCTTTCCTGAAGATATTTCACCTCTCATTGGATGAGTGTCCAATAGTCTTCAAGAGAAACAAGGTCCAGTTGCCAAGATAAGATTTGACGGCAACTATGACCTGGGTGACTCCTCCCTCACAACAAGACAGTCAGTGGTTTGATTCCAACAGGGGAGCTTTTCATGTGGAGTTTACATGTTCTGTGTGGGTTCCCTCCAGGTTCTCCAGTTTCCTCCCACAATCCAAAAATATGCAGTAGGTCCATTGGAGACCCTGAATTGCCCCGGTGTGGTGTCAGAGTGTGGTGTGAGTGGTTGAACGTCTCTATATGTATTCCTGTGACTGGCAACTCGTCCAGGATTATCCCACTTCTTGCCCAAAGACAGTGATAGGCTCCAGCCCCCCACAACCCTGATTGCAGGGTAAGTGGTACTGAAAAAGAATGAATGAATGAAACCAGTCTCACACACAGGCCGATGTGCACACATATTTCCTTTGTCCAGTTACATGGAAAGACACATTGGCTGGAATGAAACTGTGATTATGGATGACACATTTGGCCCTTAGTAGTTATATATTACTCACACAACTTGCAATATTCCCTCACCACCATATAAAGGCTGAAGGACAGACCCTCAATGCTTTAAACCCTTGTGATAATCTCTGTGCCTGCACTGTAGGTGTTTGGGTTCTACGTTCTCCTGGCTTCTGGTTCCAGTCACAGCCTCCCGTACGACTACTTTGTATATCAAATAGAATTCATTCAAAGTATGCCGCGAATAAGAATTCCCCTTGCAGACACTCATGAATGCAGTGCACAGCCTTGGCTCTCGAGAGTTTTGCATGTGCACACGCAAGCATGAGTCTGTTTGCGCAGTCTGAAACAGTCTGTACATCTGTTTATATTTTTGTAGGTCCACATGTTTCTTTTTAGTCTCAGTGACAGCAGCTCACTGATTCCCTGCCACACCCAAGTGACCAGCTGAGTGATGAAAGCTGTGGTCAGTGCTGACGTGGACGTGGAGCTGCTCTCAGACTCTAGGAGATAGAGAAGGAACAATCATCATCTCACACTTGACACAATAATGAGATAATTTAGAGCTGCGTTGCTTGGCCTTGCCATTAAGTTGTGCTTTGTTTACTATAACCACAGAGTTTGTGCATTCATTACAGCATCACAAGCGCCCCCACTCCCACCAGCACATTTCTTCGCACTGCCTTACATCAATATCTGCTGATGCCAACAGAAGACCAGCTGCCAGCCAACGACCGATATCCCCTTTTTGGTTTCCAGCTAAATTTCTGATCACAGTGACTTTATTTATTCCAATGCAATAATGGACGGCAATAACTGGACGAGACAGGATGAGACTGGAAATGGACACTGCAGTGTTTGTTTACTTATTGTAATCGATTGATGATGAGACAAGTAATACTTCAGAATATGCCTTTGTGTGCTTGTTTTTTTGTTTTGTTTTTGAAAAAAGCCTTCAACTCCTTCCTCACCACTGATGATACTCGAGAATATATAATGGGTTGTTGTGTCGATACTTGAGATCATCTGACAGAAAACTGTTATCCCCAAAAAACGAGAAGGACCACAAATGTGAAGCTTTAAAAGCAGCAGAGTTTTGGAGGGTAGTGGAGACGAATCCCAGCCATGAGCATCCTTGCTGCCTTGTAGCTTATTTGTGGCAGAATCTGATGTTTGATGTTATTTGTGTTTTCATATGTGATTATTAGAGACAAGAGGGTGCAACCAATTTAAAATTGTTCTTTTTTCCATTTGTCCTGCACTCAGGGTTGCAGGGAGTCAGGGGGTGGAGCCTATCCCAGGTGTAATTGGGAAAGAGGCAGGGTACACTCTGGACCTGTACCTGGGACTATAAATCATATTTTATTGCAATTTTATTGCAATTTATCATCCATACTATGACTGTACATTCAGCTATTACCTCATTTAAACTTAACAACTGTTTAACTCCTAAAATACTTGCTTGAATGATTGTAAAGTATGTATCAATATTGAGGTGAGTGACACGTCTGGTCAACACGAAGGACAGTATAAATCCAGTCATCTGATTAGGCTTGGAGATTATGGCTGTTTCATAACCTGAGTCACTGGAAGATGGACTTTTGAAAGTAACAAAAGTTAAAGGGCTTGTAAAAGAAGAATCGTTAAAGCAAATAGTTTACTTTTTCTAAAAAAAAATCTGGTCTTTCTTTAACAATAAACTGGACTGGACACACAACACAGATGCTCTATACAGGAAGGCTCAGAGCAGGATGTTCTTCCTGAGGAGACTGAGGTCGTTTGGTGTCTGCAGCGTGCTCCTTAAGACCTTCTACCAGTCTATGGTAGCCAGCGCACTCTTCTTTGCTATAGTGTGCTGGTGGGGCGGTGCCAGGACTGGTGAGGTCAACAGGGTCAACAAGCTTGTGAGGAAAGCTCACTCCATGGTGGGACTCAATCTCGACCATCTTGAGTCAGGGGCTGTGCAGAGGGTGAAGGACAAACTGGGAGCTATCCTGGACAATCCTTCCCACCCCCTGCACGATGAGCTGTGGCTGATAAGCAGCTCGTTCAGCCAGCGGCTCATCCCACCCCGGTGCAGAACTGAACGCTTCAGGCGCTCCTTTGTGCCCACGGCCACCAGACTGTATAACAGCAGTCTGGACGGGACACAACTCTGACTGCCTGGGGAGCATCTGTGGTACCCCATCACTCCGTCACCCAATTTTTTAAATTTTTTCGTTTTTTTTTTTAAACTTATTTATTTATTTATTTATTCATTTTTTTTTTTTTTATTATTATTATTTTTTTAATTATTTTTTTATTATGTTTTTTGTGCTATCCATATGTATATATGTGTATGTGTATATTGTGTATGTGTATATTGTGTGTGTGTGTATATATATATATATATATATATATATCCTGTTTTCTTTTTCTTTTTCCTCTAATGTTGCCGCTGCAACACCCGAATTTCCCCTATGGGGATCAATAAAGTATTATCTTATCTTATCTTAAATATATGCCATGTTAAGTCATTTTAGGACTAAATAGTAAATGTTAAATTAATAATTTTCTTTTGTCAAAATAGCTTTTGGAGGCTGGGATTTGAGAACACTTGGAAGATTACAACCTACCCACCACTTTAGAGGTTATGTTTTTCTGTTTGTTTTTTGGTAAAAAAAGCAAACCCCCATGTCTTTACACTATGTTATGTCTGTGCGCAACGTCTTCTCCATTGGATCAATCCAAAACAACAGGATATTCCCCATTTTGGTTTGTTAACAACAATGTGAACAATATGATGATCTATATTTGCAGTAAAGGAAACACTGGGTTCCCAAAGCTACAGGATACATGAGCACAAACATTTTTAACATCAAATTGTGTCTTAGAAATAAAGACAAAGAGTTGAAAATGTCCAGCTCCTCAATATGTAGTTAATTCACAGGGTAAATGCCAGCCATAATGGCAAGAAAACCAGTAGTTTTAAATAAAATTGCTCCTTTTATGTTACAATTTACCGAATATATTTGACAATGGTTGTAATTTTTTATAGAGGCTCTTACAGAATTTGCCTGAAGGATTTATCATTTGGTTTTTGAGCTGCCTAATATTGAATGACCAGCATTTACAGTGTAGGTTTCCGCTGAACGACCATAAAAAGTCATCCTCGTTCCTGTTAGACGGTAAACAATATGCTAAAGACATCAAGTAAAGAAATGGCTCACAAGGGGATTAGACATAATAGATAGGGATGTAATTTGATCATTTTCCTGTCAGAAAAATTGCAAATATTCAGCATTTAGTGTCAGCATTGAGACCAACATTATTCTGAAAGAATAATAACATTTTTGATTATGTGTTTACAGGTAGGAAAACTCACATCACATGAATTATCAGAGATCAGAGGCTTTCTAGGGAGGAAACTACATCCGGAGCATGACAGTTACTGGACACGGGGCAGCGGGAGAGGACTCTGGTATCACAGGGACTCCACAGGTAAAGGGGACCTTTTTACGAATCATTCCACCAGTATCGCCCACCTCTGCTTCATCAGGCAAGCAGGAACAATGGAAGCGGTGGTAGTAGTAGTAGTAGTGGTGGGAGTAGTAGTTGTAAATTTCCATTGCAGACTTCATGTTAAACACAGGTCAAACCAAAAAGTCAAAGTGGAGGAGTTTTTTTTATTTTTCCAATCCCAGAATTCCTCTCTACCCACACACAGATCCTGCAATGACAGCCATCGCGTTCAGCTGGAGGAAGAAGAAGCATGAGGAAAATTGCAGAAAAAAACATGAAGAGGCAGGGAGAGGATGCGGGGAGATAAGAGGAGGACACAGAACAGTTTGTTTATCTGGGCCTGCCGGTCATTATGCAATGTTTTAGAAGTAATTGTTTGATTGAATTACATAGTTATTAAAAGGTCGGTTGTATTTTGTCCAGAACAAAAGACAGGAAAGGGAAAGTTGAGATAAACAAAAAGCAAAGTAAAATTGGGATGATTCTGGCTGTCAGCTGGTCTTGCGCAGGACCCACAGGAGGTGCTTACCAATCTGTAATTCCACTTCCCAAAAAATGCTTTCCTATTTTTACCCGCTCAGCGATGATCCCTGGAGGGAAAGCTCCTGCTCTGGGCCATTTGGTTTTCCCGCAGATATGTTGTCCCTTAAGAAAACCCAAAATAAACATTTGGAAAACCACAATGATAAATATGACTGCTTGTACGGAAAAGCTTGGAGTCTCTGTGATCGGGCTCTCACATACTTCTTAAGAAAGACGAGCGATAGCTGCAAGGCAATGAGCCGGAGAGGCAAGGAGAACAAAGAAGAGCACATGGAACTGGGCGATAAAATAAGGAAAATGGTCTGATTAGGAGATGTGAGCAAGTCTGAGACATAAAACAGTTAACAGGCTTGTATCTCATCTCTTTCTTGACTGTTTACCTTTGTTTTCAGTAATGTATTCTTTATAAATCTTGGGGATTTTCTTGAAATGTTTTCCTCCTTAATTTAAGATCATTTTAATCAATTTCTTAATCAACTTATCTGAAATGATTTCTGACTAATATCCATACATTTTTTACCCATTATTTTTTTGTCATTTCATTCATTCATTCATTTCAATTTGATTTTTTTTGTTTTAGTATCTGTATTTGTCATTTTTTTTTAGAAATGGAGAAAAAAACTGCCCAAATATAATTTTTCAGTAATGACTTTTTAATTTAAAAAGCTCTCTTTTGTAGTAGTTTTGACTAAAACAACATGTTTGCAATCTCTTGCAAATATGACTTCCTCCCTCCTACACGTCTAGGTCTCCTGACCCGAATGTCCGGGACGCTCACTTTAAAAGACACTTTGACCATCTTACTATTTAAAAAAAGAAGTGTTTACACAGATGGACTCTTGACGAAGGGTAGAAGACATGCCAATAAGCTTCTTTCCAAAGTTAAAAATAGATCTTTCAATGCGAGGAATCCCAGCTCAAGGCAGGTTATGGCCCGTCATTGGACGATTTCCATAAGCCATTTGTGTAAAAAAATGGAAAAATTGTGAGTCCCTGTATTGAACTAAAAATGGGACATCCTGCAGTGTTTTTTTTTTTTTTTTTTCTGAAATCTTGTTTATATGATCCATGCTCTGCTCTGTATCAGTCTTGACAGGAAACAAACATCAACACAAACATCAAGTGGTTTGGAAATGAGGAACGAGAGGGTTTGAATTTGTGATCTGTTATTGGAGCTGCAGATTCAGTCAGAGACACAAACAAACACGAGCCTTGAGAAAGTGAGTTTTGGCCAGTGTCAGTTTCAGAATGGCAGCGTTCTGCCAAGGGAGGGAGAAAATAATGAGTTCTGCATTTGGTAAGTCAAAAAAGATGTTTACGGTATGGTATGAATCCTGCATCTGTCAGCTCCACCCAGAACTTGACCTTCTCCTCCCTCACGAGATCTGGACAGTTTCGTGGTAGAGACTGCGGAGGAATGAAGCAGCTAAGTAAAAATACATGACAAGGCTCAGTTGATAGACGGGAAAAACAGGGACCCCTTTGGGCATTCAGGTTTAAGATTGGTGCTGTGCCTGCAGAGGCGAGACCTGAGGAAATTAGGCCTCTCTGAAAACCAGGTGAAATGTTTTTGTGACTTAGTATGTAAGTATGATTTTGATGAAGACAAAAGCCTGAAGATGATGATCATCAGCCCCAGAGGATCCCTGGACCGGAGTCTGGGCCCACCAGGGGGGCACTGCTTGAGCTGCGCTAGACAGGATAGAAATGTATTAATGCCCAAAAAGTATCAAATCTGAAAGATATCTTTTCATAAAATCTCCAATCACTGTTTTAATTGATGATCTGTTATATTTATCATTTATGCTTCTAACCTTTCTGATATTTGAGCCCATGTCAAAAGTTCCGATTTTTACAGGTTTGTTAACTTTGAAAAAAATACAAAGAAAAAAACTTCCCAACTCTAAAGATGAATTAATCCTTTACTCATTTCTCCATTTGTTCATTTTCTTTTTAAATTGCAACTTCCATTGAGAGTCTTCCAGATATTTCTTGTCTGAATCCAGTGAATCCTCACAGGCAACGAGCAGTAGATCTGAAGGAGTAAGATCTCTGAGTTTGATATCTGATGACAATAATTTTTCATTTTTCAAACTATTTTTCAATAGTTTCTTTTCATTTCTCGCACAACCCTTCAAAAACTACTTTGCTCACAGTCATCTTGAGTGGATAGAGAAACACAGAGTTGCTAAAATCCTGGTGAACCTGTTGCTTCATTAAAAACATCAACTGTCGTTTGACTTGTTGAAAGGTGGTTATTATTTGCTCCATTATGAATAAATTTCATCAGAACTACATCAAACACTGAACGACAGGAGCTACGAAAAAATGACATTTAATTTGATATGCTGTTAAAAATGTGTTTGTGTCAAATATGGCGGCAGTTCATCCTAATTTCATAATGATGAATAAAAGAATGAATAAGTGCATAAACACGGACTCAATGACCCTGTAATGTGTGTATGTTTGTGTGGTTGTGTGTGAGTGAGATTCAAAATATATTATGTAGAAAACTGAAGGAGAAGACTAATATTGAATACTGTATCTAAGGTCAGATGAGTTCATGTCTCTTTTACAATCTTGTTGGCAAGTCTATCTTTTCATCCCCTGGTCATAGCTTCATCTCTAAATAACTGTTTTCTCTTTTTGTATTGTTTTTGTAACTTTATGCCTCATAAATAACTCTCTCTTCTCCACCTGCTGCTTCACTGTCCCACACTTTGCCTTTTTTGTTACCCCAGCTATTTTAAGTTTTTACCACTGCTAAGTCTGGGTTTGACTTCGTTTGTTTGGCCTTTTCCTCGAGTGTCAGATTTATTTAAACCAACTGGTAGTTTTTTTCATTTCATTGTTATTTGAAGGGGAGGAGGAGGAGAGAGAGGGAGGAGGTGGAGCAGAGGAGGAGTGTCTGGGGTTTGGTCGTGGTCCCTTGTGGTAATATTTAATAACAAACATTAAAAATACCACAGAAATCCTTCACCACATTCCCACGGTCTGACTATCCAGAACACACATACACACGCACACACACACACACACTGCATACACACGCACGTTCACATAAGCCTGCAACCACACAAACCATACATACCATCAATACATACCAGAGGGGCTTTCTATCTGTCTCCCTTGCACGCAAACTGTATAAACATACAAACCCACGTGCGTGAGCACACACACACACACACACACACACACAAACAAACACACATGCGCATGCACACACATGCACACACATGCATTATTTCACACAGCCATACAAAAGTAAAAACACTTTAGGGTCACTCAAGCATGTGCAGACACAACAAGGCTCACACACACTCATACACTCAAACACTCAAACACTCACACTCAGAGGGATTTTCATGTGCTGGAAGATTCAAAAACTATACTTTGCAACATTTAGAATAAAGACCTGCACAAGAAAAACACTCAGTGGAACCTGCCAAACACAGTCAAAACACAAACCACACAACAGACTTGCAAATGTCACAATGTGGATACATATCAGTACACACACAAACTCAAAAAATTAACAATTTAGACAGAACAAAGTAAAAACAAGCTTCTCTGGCTGACTTGAAGAAGAATGTATACGTGTGTTTGTTGTGTGTGTGTGTGTGTGTGTGTGTCATGACCCATGGTTTCTACCCTCAGAACACTGATTCTTATCATCAATTAAACCACTATTAATACTGTTATTTTTACTTTCAGGCCTCTATTGCGTGAGTGTGTGTATGTGTATGTGTGCTCATCATGTCGCCAGTGGCTTTCTGACCTCGTCTCGAGGTTTGGAGAGCCCAGCCAGAGATTCTTTTCCATCCCCCCCCTCCATGTTTCACATGTGCGTCAGCAATATCACCGCAGCTTCTCTGCTTGTCTGTGCAGCACAGAGATCCTTCAGAGACCCCACCCTCCTGTTTTACCCCCACCTCCCCCTCTACACCCTCCCCTTCTCTCATTGCTTCTCATTCATATATATACATACATATGTAGAGGGAGAGAACGATAGAAGTTAAAAATCTGGCATAATATGTAATCTTTGGTGTGATTATTCATGAACTAATAACAATAGATTTCCTTTCAAATATAATTTTATTTTCATTTTCTTTCTTTTTAGATAAAGAAGGAATATTGGATCTTAAAGGTATAAATGTTTGCATATTTTCATGTGATTTCCAACTCACTTTTATCTGAATTTCAAAATAATTTTAAGGAATCAACCACCGTTTTTTTATTGTAAAAAGAAGTCTTTTTGTGATGTTACAACAAATATACTCGAGGATACAGTAGAGTGTTATTATATGTATATAACATATAATAAGATGATGAACACAGGCAGAAAAATTGTGATTCAACCAATGAGAAGTTCAGTGTGTCATTTGTGGGTTCAATCACAATAAAGCAAATGATAGTGCCGTGTGCTGGCAAAGGTTTTAAAAGCATCTGTTTAAGGAAAGGTTTGTTTAGAACTGACTACCTAAAGCCAATAAGTCACCTCTCAAACTTTTCAACTAAATTAACTCTTTCTTCACCAACATTTTTAAAATAAGTTTGCCAACCAGAAGTCTGGTTCGAAATCATCTGATCTTTCAACACTTCCTTTAGTGAATAAGCGAACGTGGAATTAGTAAAAAGAGTTTTTTTTTAATTGGTTGTTTATAAGAAGAACCAATTCAAGAGGGCAAATTTAATTTTTACAAAATTGTCCTGCATGCAAATCAAAGGCCTGAGCAGAAAATACGAGAAGACAAGCAGAAACCTGCTGAAGCGGGAGCGGAAAATGCGTGGAAATTATTTGCATGATGGGATTTCACTGAGAACAGTTTGTACATTTAAACACAACCTTAGCAAATGATTAGTTTGAGGTAACAGCTAAAAAGATTTTATCAGGAGCTCTTTTTTCCTTTCGCAGAAAAAAGTCATAGAGTCAAAGCGTCAATTTGATTTTGTTTTATTTAATTTTAACAAACTTTTCTATTATCATTATATATGCAATCAGTGGCTGTAGCTGGTTTTAATTAAAAAAAACCAACAACAAACCAACACCTTCCACTCCGTCATTGTGTATCCAAACTGCTTATCCTGTGTTTCATTTATAATTTCGAAAAAATGTGCAGTTTATGGTCTCCTGACTGGATGTTACGACACACTCAAACATTCCAGTTAATCATGATGTGAATGTGAACGTGTCACCACGAGCTGGATGTGACTATAGACCAGATGTCAATCACGTTTTACAAGCACATTTGAACATGTGTTTTTTCACGGCACTTTACCGCTTGTACATGCAAGCATGTGTGCTTCAGTGTATGCAGGAATGTGATGTGAGACGCTGTGCCTTCCACTGTGAACCGGAAGCGGGACTCTTTACCAGTCGATAAGCTCAGAGTGGATGGTTCTTTATGGGATATGTGAAAGGAAAGCATACTTAAAATCTCCATTAAATGCATTTCATATGACATTGAAGCTGTTGAGTGTTCTGAATGCAGATTTAGGAGGAGATCAGTCTGACTGATACAAGTCATGAGAAACTGACAGGGGGGGGTCTCTTAGGCGTCAACACTGTGTTAATGCAGCCCTAGGGAGTCACATTGACTCCAAACTAAGCTGGCCTTTCTCGCTCTCCTTCCTCAGCTATCTATCTCCTATCTGTCTTCCGTCTTTGTAAGAAATCTCCTGCACAGTCACATGGAGGAGATGGCCCTAATGATGTTTGGCTGACTCCCATCACACTGGCCGAGCCCTTCTCTCAGGGTCATGTGGGGTTTACAAAAAAGTCTTCTGTCATCCCTGCTCCCAGGGGTCAGGCGGATATTTTTTTGTTTGCTTTTTTCATAAATAAAGGCAAAGTAGACAGATTTCACATGTAATGACAATCAAAGTGACATCTCATGTGGTTGCCTGACGTTTTTACATCGAAGTTCTACAGCATTTGTTAAGTTCCATGTTAGTCCCTGGCAATCTGCTGTGGTACAAAAAGTCAAACAGACAGTCTGGTCTCCTCATCCTTTCTGCCTCTGTATCTGCTGATGTCTCTTCACCTGAAAATCATAAGCAAAACTGAGCTTTTCCTGACTCCAGCCAAGGGCCAGGGGAATTTGATCTGGATAAGCAAAACTTGAATTTGACTCGTAATGACTTTCTTATTTTAACGTGATTGGATAAAACATAAATATTGAGCACAGCCAATAATGCGGCTTATCATTTACAGAACTCTTACTGCATTAACCTCACCTGAAATATCAACTTTAGTTTACTGACAAAGTTTCATTCTATGTTAAGTTTTACATCTATATTCATACAGTATTAATATTCTTTCTTCAGCATATGAAATAAACACATGCGCGCGCACACACACACACACACACACACACACACACACACACACACACACACACACACACACACACACACACACACACACACACACACACACACACACACAAATAAATAAAGAAACACCACAACACTTATCTGTATTATAGAGTGATATTTGTGTGAGG
>CAAKHD010014064.1:13415-27314 GCA_901007705.1 Fistularia tabacaria
ATATACATACAGTTTACATACATTTTTTCACGCTAAAAGAAGAAACACACATGCACACACACACACACACAAACACACACACACACACTCACACACACACACACACACACACACACACACACACACACACACACACACACACACACACAAATATATCAATGAAAACACCAGGTCTTAGTTGTCTGATCTGGTGTGATTTGTGTGTGACGTCAACAAAAAAGGCTTGCCGCTCCCAAAGTGAAGAGGCAGCAATGGAGAGGAAAGACAAGCAAAGGGAGGACAATCCACAGTAATGCATGAATATTAAGTGTGGACTTGAGGGACTATGGGAAGAATTAACTTTTTTGGAGAAAAGATGGTCTGCAACAATTGACATTTAGTATTTCTGATAAGAGCTGAGGCTGGTTAAAAGCTTAAACAAAAAGTGTAAAATTATTGTGGAAAATTGTCAAAAATGTGATAGAAAATGTCAAATGCAACAAATGTGGCATTTAAAGGGTCACAATTCTCCCTAAATATTTGGTATTTATAAGCACTGAAGAGGGTAAATATATAAAACATCATTAGGAAGTAATATTCTTATAACACTCTTGGAGGGCAACCTTTTGTCCTTGAGCTACTGCAGTGTTTTAAGGGGCAAGGCAGGGTTTATTAACAACAGTGATCTGTATGCAGTCATACTGTAGAACAGAAAAACAGTCTGAAAAATTTTAAAACTTCTTTTGTCCTGAAAAGTCGTACTCTTCTGTTTTGGAAAAAGATAAAACAGATCATTTACATCTGAAAGTGCTTCCTGGTGTAACTATCAATGTTTAGCAAACATATTGATTTTAACCAACCCGTAACTATCTTCAAAACTCAATTTAATGCCAATTTTCATTTCAGATTCATCAGTGGAACAGTCTGAATAGTATGTGATAGCAACAATAATCTGCAACCTTAATGCATCTAAAACATAGTACCATTTGGATGTTTCTTTTTGCTAGAAACATCCTGAAAAAGGATCTGTGGAGAGAAACGTGGAAACCCTGTGCACAAAAAGTAATATCACATCTTTTTATAGAATTGAATATAGAATCTCTCAAACATTATAACCGAATGTTAATTTGTTGCATCTGAGAAGAAACAGCAACATGAGACACAGTGGGTGCCTCCGACATAGATCATGTGTCTTTAATCTGCATCGTTGCTGTCTTTAAAAGAATCTGTCTGAATTTTGAGCTTCTTATTTCCAAACATTTTAAAGAGAAACTCAATTTCTTTTGTACTTTTCAAGCAGAGACAATCAGCACACTGTGAGTGACGCTTACATTAATAGACTAATAGACATTAATAGGCTGTCTCTTTTTGAAAGAAGATTATGTCCTCAATTTCAATAAATGTCAAAAAGATTATGCTCAAAAGAATATACTGACAGAACAATGCGATGGACATTTTCTGTCAGATTGTTCCTGCTATGGGAAAAAGATGACAACATGGAAGTGGTTGATAACTTTCCAGTAGTTGATCCACTTTACCCAGATGGACATTACTCCATCACATCCTGTTTATTTTATCGGTACCAACGTCCCATTGTTGTCACCAATCTGTCCTTACCCTTATCAGTGTGTATGGGCCTGTAAAGTAATACATGTGTGTGTGTGTGTGTATATATATATATATATATGTATGTATGTGTATATATATACAGATAGATAGATAGATAGATAGATAGATAGATAGATAGATAGATATGCTTGTGTATGCATATAGTCTTTCTTTTCTAACTGTGTTGTGCTCATTTATATGTTGTCTTTTTGATATGGTTATTGAATTTCCCCTTCGGGGATCAATAAAGTATTATCTTATCTTATCTTATCTTATAACGCATTACATTATTTGGTCCTTTGAAACCTTTGAAAATTAAAATTAAATTATTAAGGAGAAAAAGTATCAGTTTTCTGTTTGACCTGCACATCAAGATTTTCTCAGGTGAATCTGTCAGCAGCTCTTGACTGTGACTGCACTACTGCACTCTCTCTACTGACCAATGAGTTTTTATTATAAATGAAATTACTTATCAAATAGGAATCATGTGACAAGCTTGTCATAATGAATAGTAATATGAAAGCCTTCAATATGTTACTTGAAATAAAAAAAAGAAAGTTGTTTAAAAAAAAAATGTTTTGATGGTGGGTCAGTTTTTTTTTTTTTTTTTAAGTCTACATGTTATTGTTCATTAACCAAAAATAGTGAAATACGCTATTGACTTATTCATGCAGTGTGTTTGATTTTTCATGTTATTACAGTATATGAAGAATTTTATTTCCAAATGCACTCTGCTCTGCTCCTGGTTTAGATTGAATCAACTACTAATGTAAAGAACCACAGCAAACATGGAGGGGGGCGTTTTGCATTATTATGTACAGCTGCTTTATTTGTGATTTCCTCAAAACATTATCAGTATTTTACTACATACAATGCATGTAATCAAAGTACAATGGATCAATTTCCAAGAGAAGAGCAAAAAGAAAACAGCAACACAAAAACAGGCGGTAATTAGACCACGAAGAGACACGGGTTAAGGTCCTGTATGTAGAAAGCTATCTCTTGTTATATAGGGCTGTTCATGGCGCCGCCTGCTGCAATGGCATGGCAACTGTTTGATTTGAAAAGACAAGCTCCTGCTTGAAGCAATGAGGTTTGATGGGTTTTACTGCATGGTAGTGCGCATGTGAGAAAGGGGAAGGTACTTATCTTGGGACTCAACTACAATATTACTGTACCATTGAAAAAAAACGTGAGAATAGTTTGTGCTCCGGGAGGTCGATCTGCTGGATGTTCTTATCAAATCGAACCCTTTGAGGGGGAAACGCTGGTCTGTGGCATTGGTATAGAATTAGAATAGAGGTTTAACTTGAGCAATGACAAATAAAATAAGCTGGTTTGATTTGATCATGGAAAAAATGGCTTAGTTTCAATCAAACACTGACCTGTTTCCTTTTTCTAAACCAGCTTTGCAGTTTTCTCTGAAAAATCAACAAAGGGGAATTAATATGAGCACTAAATAAAACAGAAGAACAACCAGCAGACACGCACCTCCAAGGAGCGAGCTACTGCAAAAATCGGCTACAGATATTGAAGAGACGAACAAAATGTGTGGATATGAGGAGAGGAAAAACAGCTATTGAAACTCAATGAAACTGTCCTTACATCAGCAATACAAAGACAGATCGTCTTGCATTAAAACCCCTGATATTGTCCCAAAATAAGGCTGTGGGTTCTAGGCACACCAAGGTACAACTGAGCTGAGCTTTATGTGCATTCATGTTTCTGTTCAGAAATGAACCTTTAAAATGTACTGAGGAATTAATTTTGGATTTATTTCTAACCACATGGCTAGTCCATATCTCACTATAGAGATTAGAATAAAAAAAGAAAAAATGAAAAATTCAATGATGATAACAGCCTTTTAGATGTAACACGGAGAGCATTGAGAGACAGAAACAGAACTGCATCATTGGCAAAAACTGCTGGTGAGGGAGAAGGAAGTGCACACTAGTGCGCCTTTTGTTTATGTGTGTGTGTGTGTGTGTGTGTTCGTACGTGTGTGTTCAGTGTCTTTATAAGTCAATACGCCTGTGTACGCTTGCCTGTGAATGCAGCAGTTTAAGTGCATGTGTGTATGAACAAGCGCATATTTAAAGAGGTAGCAGAAATAATGCAAAAACGAGCAACAGATGACCATCAGTCTTGAATGACAACCATCCATCTGTGACAGTAGAAAAGCCCACATTTCTAACACCCTGCTCTGCTTAGGTTTAAAACACCGGTGAGAACGTCTCATTCACGGTCTGAAACCTCAGGCGGAGGTGCTGCTAACTGAGTATCTCAACAAACACATCCATAAGAACGATCAGAAAAATCTTTTAGTTTTCAGGTTATAGCTCACTGAACTGTAAACACTGTTCCTATTATCGTTTTGTGCAACCTGTCAGTAGACAAGTCGGGTGTCACCATTTCCAAATATAATCAATTAAAATTTGTATGTATTTTTTTTTTGTTTGTTTGTTATTTTCCCCAATAGGCCATTACACAAAGCATTTTGTGGCAGCAAAGCGAATGTATCGTTGCACCACATATGTTTCAGCGCCTAATTATCCGATGAAAGCTGTGAATCTGCGCAGGACCATCCATCAACAGCAGCCAACGGTGACACATGCAACTTAGCAGAGCGCTTGGCTCCACATGCTGAGAACTGATATGTAATCTGTTCAGCGCAATAATACCAGAGTGATGGCTAAAGGCTTGGTGTGCCATTCACAGTATCTGAAGGCCTGGCTTCCTGAAAAGCTGAGCAAGAGCTGCAAACAAATGAAGGAGTCAGAGCTAGAGTTGTAGCATTAGAAGAAGGCAGAGTGCTGAAGTTTGACTGGAAGAAGTGTGTGAGACTTGGCTGGCTGCTGTGCAAAAAAAAGAAAAAAAGAAAAAGAAAAGAAGGAAAGACAGAAAGACACACTATTTGTACCTATGATCTCTAAAATGGGATCCCAATGTTACAACCCTTATCAGATGCTTGAGGAAAGCTAAGACGAGAGATGAAATACTTAGCAAACCAACGATACAAGACCAAAGCTGACATTGAGATGTTGGGTGCAAAGACCAGGCCAGAGTTTTACATTTTGGATGTTAGAGAGAGCCGTTAAGGAATTCTAACTACCACTCCCTTTGTCTGAGTCTGTGTGGAGCAAAGCCGTCTGTCGTCTTTGGGCTTGCGTGTCCAGCTGAGAGTATCGCGCCAGAGGCTGACACAGCACTCAACTCCCTAGCAGCCCCAGAGAGACTGGCAGTCTGTCTCACCGGACTGAACACATCTCCCACCTGAGTGGGGCAGCATCAAACTGCTGCATCGCCTGCCACTTAAGCAGCACTCGACTTATCAAGGCGCTGCTAGACAGGAGCAGAGGCCTTGAGCGTGACCACCCAGCCTCTGCAATCCATCTGAAGGGCGCACTGATGATTGGATGCACATTTCCTCTATGCCTTGGTTCTCTAATGCTATGTTGACAATGCAGAGTCCAGAATTCGACTATGGCAATTTTTTTTATTCTTCATCTTGGCTGCCGTGGATATTAACTTAACAATTGAACATTTTTTGATGTCAATAACTGGTTGGTTGGAAGTCCATTGGTGGAGTATTATTCAATCTGATTTGCCCACTATAATATAACACCTGACTTCTTTCTCATATTAAAACTGATGTCTAATGAAGCTGAACTATTTTGACAGCATCATATGCTGATATCAAGTGAAAAAAGACAGCTTAACGAGCGGCTTTAAGAGCAGCCAATTGATCATTAATGGATTTTTTTTCCTCTTGCATTTGGTTCTGGTGAGAAAGTTCCGCATCAATAGAGTGGTGGTTTTGGAACATTAACACCTTTATATTTTTGTACAAAGACTCTAATGTATCTTGGCTGTAGCTCAATAACATCTGGCAAACAAGCTCAGAGTCCAGCCATGGTTTTCCTGGTTTCAATTCCAAACATGCAAAATTGTTTGTCTCTCAAATTTAGTAAGAAAATATTACTAAATTATTATTTCTAAATGTTCAACAAAATCCTTCAGGGATTTAGCTTTCTTTCATTTGGTCAGAAAGGAAGATAATCCTGACTTCTCCTGCACCACTATGAGAATGAAATAGTAACCTCACTTATCTTGCATGACAGAATGTTTTTCCCAATCGAACATAACCAAAAAAATGAATTGCCTTTGAAAATGTTTTCAGTTTGGACTTTGACCTGCAGTGTGAGCAGCCTGCGCCAGAAGCCACAATTTGGAACTTGCAAGTGCACACCTCGGTGGTGAGGTGACGCCGAATAGGCCCCTAACGTGAGATTTTTAGGCTTATCTTGAGATTTGCTTGAGGTAAAAATCATCCAGCATTTGAAAAGAGATTAAAAAAAAGAAAATACTGTACAAATACACAAAATAACTTCTCAATTAGTGTTAAATTAAAAAAAAAAATGGAAGCTTTATAATACACACAATCATGCTGCAACACAAAAAAATGTGTGTAATATACATATATACATATATTACACACACGTTGTATGTGTGTGTCTGTCTGTGTCTGTGTGTCTGTGTGTGTGTGTGTGTGTGCATAGGGAGAGGTAGTATGTTTTGTTTTAACGTAGCGCCTAAGCTAAGCGGCACGTCATCTGTTTGCAGAGACAGAGAGACAACGCAGACGGAGACACAGATGAGGGCAAAGTGAGTAGAGAGACAGTTAGAAACACTAAGAAACATTGGGATCCACTCATATACTGACTGGTCTACTGGCAACAGTTTTCTACTTCACAACCTTTATAGAAACTGGCGACAGGTGAACTGTATGAGTGAACACTGCAGAGGCTGGGAAAGTTTGTCATGCTTCTGTGTGAGTGTATGCATGAGTTCATGTTTGGTTCCCTTCAAGGCTATTGTGAAAACTTGTCCTGCAAATGATTGAGGTATCTGATCAATGTTTCCAGCTGAATGAGGTTTCTGTAATTAAGGCTACTGAGGTGGAGCTGCTGACCTGGGTTGAAGGGAGGAGGATTGATTGGAAAGAGACTGCGACCGTGATCGGGTTCATTAATAGCCATAGCCACATACTTTAAGAGATAGCTCTTACAATTAATTTATTTACCAGCCAAATAATAAAGATAATTTTAGTTTATTGGCCATATTTCCTTCAAAAACATTTTAATCTGTTTGGCATCGAAAAACGCCCCCCAAAAATTAAGAAACTGGCAATTTGTGGTGATAATAATTCAATAATAATAAAAATAGTCCAAAACTAATGAAGAGGTTGAAAACTGAGGAAATTATAAATTAGCTAAAAAATCTGTAAAAAAATGACCTAAATTACATTGAAAAGGACATGAGATTTTTTCAACACATCTAATGACTGAAATGATTTATTGTCAACAATGTTGTGTATGATTGGAGTCAATTAGTGTTGATGATTGATATGACTTCATACCTCATCAGATATTGTGTTTTTAATTAATAAATATTACCTTTTGAAAATTGTGATATTTATGTTTTCCACATCCCCCAGCCCTGGTTTAGATGTTACCAACAAGGGTCAGTAGTTTAGTTTAAAAAAATCACCCAATGTTTCATTTGCTGAACCCTTCAAATGAAGCAGTCTCTCATCCAATCCCCCATCCTGCATTCTTTTGAGATAGTTGATGTAGGTGTTGTGTGTAAAAAGTTATGTCCACTATTCCAACAAAAAAAAAATCTCATTTTTTGTTGGAACTGCAATGCGAGACAAAGAGTAGTGAGAAATGTAATGTCACACTTTGGGTTTAGGAGGCGACATCTTGTCAGTCACTGCATACTTTGCATGCCTTAACAGCACTGCACCTGCCTGTGGCAATTCAATGCTTGAAAAATATTTTATCTCCTATTATCTTCCACAAAGATTCGACAGTCTTCTGGAGGTCCAACAAAAGGTGTTCTGGGTAAGTCAGAACAAAAGAGCCAGTTCTGCATTGTCTTTTTCACAGTAAAGTGAACGCGTCCAATCCCACGGCAGCTGTTCTGCTAAACCTCAGACTCCCATCAGCCCTTGGTGAACCAGTTGTTTTTTTCCAAAGCAGAGCTTGACTGGCTGCTGAGTTAAAGCTATGATGAGTCGTCCTGCAGTAACTGGCTATTGCAGAAGAGGCGGTTAGATGGTCATTGGTTGCTAAATGAAGAGGCACGTCCATGCTGTGGCTTCAACACTTTCCCATTGGCTAATTCTTGTGTCAGTCAGTTGAGGCAGTGTTAGTTCATGATCCGGTGATTGAGTTTTGACATCCAACTTATGTCAACACAGTTTTTTTTTCATTTGTTGGTTTGTTTTGAGTTTTTTGCTTGTTTTTTCTTTTTTTAAACAGAAAACTCTGGGACCTCCTTCCCTTCAGGTTTCAGCTGCAGGTCAAATATTTCTTGATATTCCATTCGAGAGGGGAAGGAGAGATCCATGTCCCTCCCCTATCAGTATGAGAAGGATATCACCAAATAAAAGGGCTGTTACGTTTTCACTCATTTAAATCAAGGGAATGAGAGAAGTTGAGCTTGTCCATCTGCACAGGAGAAGGTTCCAGGAGTCAATCTTGCTCCTCTCTGCTTCATTAAGACAATGTCCAAGCGCAGCAAGCCAAGCAGCAGCAAGACAGCAAGGTCTGTAGCACATTAAGGTCGACTGTCTTGAAAGCTCAAAAGACGAGAGGGGAGAAAAAAGACAGATTTTCACCAAAATAAAAATATTGTTGATATACTGTATAACTGTCAAAAGCTTATCGATTGACTTTAGAAAGAAAAAAGACATACATCCATAAGCTAGGGAATGGATAGAGTAGACTTTGTGGCCAGACCATACCGAGATGTTTGGTGAGTGAAAACGGCTGCCAAACAGAGTTTTTGTGTGATTGTTTGAGTCTTAGCCAGTTGGAATGCTCAACTCAACCACCTATGGGAATGTTCAGTGACATCACGCCTGAGCAAATTTTAAAATCCTATCACTGCATTAATGAACAATTAGTAAAAATATCATCCAAAACAGGCTTTTGGGAACATTAGTCGGAGAAACTTGCACCTTATTGTAAAAAAAAACTCTTTAGGTATATTGAGATGCTGTTTAAATTGAATTTCCAAATATTGGCTGCTAACATTTCCTATCATTCATACTCCTAAAAACAACTCAGTAAAGTCAACCAGGAACGCCATCTCCATCCACTCCACTTGAATAAAACATAAAGGGTCCATCTAATTGCATATAGTGCTGTATCTCCAGAGCTTCTTGCCATCAACATTTGAATTCTCTTAGTATTTTGCCTACATTAATCTATGTATGTATTACTATGTACAGACTTAGCAAGTGGTATTTACAGTTTGTCCACAAGGGGGTGGTCCAGGCTTGCATCAGGGGCGTGCATTCACCGTGTTGACAGAGAAGTGATCAGATATGTAGTGATGTTGAAAAGTCACATCCTAAACCTCGCTTATGTAGCTGGTGTTTAAATGATAAACGTGATAAAAAGGTGAGGCTTGATTGTTTTTTTTTGTCTAAATTTCATACAAAAAGTTCTCTAGTTATCTTTCTGCCCTGCTGTTATGTTGAGCATCTGTTGGATTTCACACCAAAACACTTGGCTATATATTCGATATTGCTAATATCAGTTGAATAATATAATTGCCCTGAAAAAAAAACATTATTTTATAACAGACGAAACTTAAAAGGAAAAAAAAAATAATTGAGAAGTTGTATGGATGTATTGGCTTTAACGATTGTCTCTAATGGACTCACTTATCGTGCATGTTTTAATTGAGCAATAACTTAATACTGAGGAATGAAAATGTGGTTAAAATAATTTCTTTTACTTTTAGCTTACTTATGCTGTTATCTAGTATGATTGGAAATCACAGTGATGCCTAGAGCTTTGAAAAACAATCTCCGTCTCATGATTGTAAGCTTACGCCACACACACCATAAACACCAAGAACAAAATATAATCAGACAAACTTTTCCCTGAGGTAACAGCAGGTAGTTGGCTTGTGTCCAACTATCTAACTCTTACTGACTTAGCAGCAATCTAACCAGCCGGACATATACTCTGGATAATCACTATCTGTCTAACATGATGTGTGTGTGTGTATGTCAGTCTACAAACTTCACAGGTCCAAAGAAACAGATGAGCGCTTCCCTGCGCTGAACCCTCAGTCAAAGCCAGTATACACACCCCCTTGTGGTCCATCAATATTCTCTTATACTGTACACACATCATAAAAATAGAAGAACCCCTCACACACCTTTCAGTACTTTCATGTGTGTGTGTGTGTGTGTGTGTTTGTGTGTGTGTGTGCATTCACTGTTTGAGAGTTACACAGACACAAACATACACAACAAAGCAGGGCCTTCAAATCCTCTACAATATATAACATGAATTACTTGCTTCTTCAGAAGTAACAATGTTTCGCTCTCTTAAATATATATTTTTATATATTTGTTTATATCAGCTTATATGTATCATTAATATATATAGCGCATTATACATACATTCTTGTTTTGTGAAATTCCCTTTTGTCTGGAGAACAAGGAATTACATCTAGTGACTCTCTCCTAACTATCCGACCTCATTTTCTCGCTCCATCAAGTTTCTTCCCACAACATTGAAATATTTCTACTTGAACTTGCTTACTTCTCACCAGCGAACTGTCTCATCAAACATACAGAGATACAATGAGCCAGGCAGGAAAATACTCCTGCAAAGCTCCTGTCTAGCAGTAGTTGGGCAATATTTAAACCAATAAACCAATTATTTCCTTTACGTCGTAGTATGTTCAGCCATGTTGATTAATGTATTTGGATATCTTTGCTGTAAACAAATGGTAAATCAACAATAGCTCATAGCTAACACTAACCAAGTGACATTGCTAGCAATGTAGCTGTAGCCCATTCGTGCCATCATGATCATAACATGTTTCTAGTCCAATGATGTGAATACTAAGCAACATAATGACGATGATGGTAAAAAAGGAGAGAGGGATGGCAAACAAATCAATCCATCCATCAAGCCGTGAGGAATAGGTGATGATGCTTATGACCAAAAATCAATTTGAAGTTCTTGGATAAGGAGAGATCCGTCTGTTCCAGCTGAGTGTGTGATATATTGATTTTTTATACTTCCAGATGTTTGAATGTAAGCTGATTATCCAAGTGCTGTGTTCTCCAGAGCATTATCAGGTGTCACATCCAGAAGACCGGGAGCTGTGAGAGGTCGAGACAGGGAGGGAGAGGAGGAGTGTGGCACATGATGAAGAGGGTAAGGTTACTGTCTTTCTAATAATCCATTTGTCTTCCACATGTCCAAGGTTGTAATCAGGCTGGGTTTGTCTGAGGGAAAAGCGGTTAGGGTTGGTTGATGATCTTGTGTGTTGGTTGTGCGATTGGATGCACACGAGCCTCTGCCTCTGCTATGACACCTCACTACCGAACACTTCCAGCACCAGCGGGGTGAGCTGCATGCTGTGTTCGGGCTGGAAGGAGAGCGAGCGGTACTGCTTTGAGTGCTCCTCATTCAGACTGCGCAGATCAGCCAACTTCTGGATCATTTTTGCGTAGAGGAGGCGCCCTCCTGGGTGGTTCACTCTTATGTAGGCCTGGAGCGCCTCAGAGAGCCGGTCTTGAAGTTGCTCGATTCGGGCGTGGTCCTGGACACCAGGACGATCTGTCGTAAAGGGTTAGTGTGTAGAGTGTGAATAAAGGAGATCAGAGAACAGAGGGACAGATTGGAAAGGAAGAAATGTAAGAGAGGGACATGGAGCAACAGTGTGGAAGGGATGAAAGAGAACATTAGTCAGACCAGTTAAATTTAGCTTCACAAGTGAAATTAGCATCAATGTTCAAGAGATGTCAGGGTATCTCTGCTAGATCAGTCAAAATAAGCATTAGCTTTGATTATCAATATTCCAATACTACAAGTGGGGCTGTGATTCTCTTGGTATTTTAATCTCTACTTCTCAACTACACACCACAGGTATGTTGGTGTTGATGTTGGTGGTGTGGTGGTGGTGGTGGTGGGGTCAAAGAACAGGCTGGTGATGGTTGGTGTGTTTACTAGTAGCTTGTCAGAAGGTGGAGCAACCTGTGCAGGCACCTACTGGAAACTGAATCCAATTAGTGCTACATTAATAATAAGACATTGGATTATATGATTAATTCTCCATGTTTGTTATACTTATCTGTAACATCTGTCTGAGTGGCAGTGACTAGTTTTTTGCAGAGTAAATGCAGCCACTAATAGCTCAGTTTACAGCAAAGGGGAGGGAAGGGCGAGAGGCAACTGAAGAAGCCTCCCAAGTTGAGAAAAGCACCAGGCAATTAAACCGAAACCTTTTAGTCCAAATATTTACACTTGCTTCACTAAATGAAAAGACTTTAAAAAAAAACAATAACAAAAAAACAAAGATCACATGCAACTGAATTTAGACAGCCTTAATGTTCATGGTTAATTTTATTTTGTATGGGTGAATGTGTCATTCAGATATATTTAATGGAAATAACAACTCGACAGGACACCTCCTGTGTCAAATGTGCCCTTTAATCTTTTTCTTCTTTTTTATCTTTTGCCTAATGCTAGACAGTTCATCCCATCTTACATAGCCACAACCAAAATTATCAAGATATCAAATAATTTGAAAGAAAGACAGAAACAAACAGAATCTGCTCAACAAATAAACAGACATAAATGATGCATTTAAATGGAAATTTTCATCACCTTTTAACTTGACTCTAGTTGAATTTTTAAGATTTTCATTCTGCAGTCCATACAGTAATAATTTGCCTTCATGCTTATCCTGCAATCTATCACAGGGCCACGTATAGAAAGATTGTACCATTCACTTGTCTGAGAATTGCAGACTCTTCAATTAACCTACTGCATGATTTGGGGTGGTTGGAGGAAAGTGGAGAACCCAGAGGGAACCCAAGTGTACAGGGGGGAGAACAGGCAAACGCCACATAAATTACCCCAAGTCAGAAAACTTCCTGCTATGAGGTGGCAGCACTCACTGCTTCAGAAGTACAGGCACATAAAACTATTGGATTTAAATATTGCAGCACATTGAGAACAATTTTCAGGGTAAGGCAGTAGGCTAATACCTTTCATGTACATTTATTACACACGTGTGTACACGTGTCAGATACACAGACAACCAAACTAGCCAAAATTGTTCAATCTGGTAAATAAATAAGAAAACATACATTTTTGAACTGTCTCACCCACACACACACACACCCACACCCACACACACACATATAATTTTATTTCTTTAAATATGTAGGGGTTAAATTGTAAAACCTGTGCAATTTCAGTTTGTTTGTGTACAGGAACTGGAGCTTGAACTCTGTCATGTTTCCCATTAAGTTCATTAAAAAGAAAGTTTAAAGCTAAACAGCCGAACAGCTGTAATACTTCCTGCCTCAATAATATCAGGGTGACAATTTGTGTTATTTTTTTCTTATTATTTTGGCAGGAAATGGATGAACAGTTTAAGCAGAGGGCTTTAGAGATGCTGCTGACGAATTGCATCAGTTGTTTTAAGCTTTGATTTTGAAATTTGAGTCTTCCTCTGTGTTAGTTTTACTCTTCAGCATATAAGCCAGAAAGTGCTGCTGCTAAAACAGTGGTGGGAATTTGTGCCCTAGTATTAGCATTTCAAATGTAATAAGTTCAGGGGCTGAAAAACATTTCTATATATATTGCATATCAAATATAATAAAACTCTGTCATTGCATCCTGGTCTTTATATGAATATATAGAATAGATTAAATTATAAACAGTTAAAACTGCAACAAAAATGTATCTAGGAATGTCAAAAAGAGGCCAAGAAATATCTTAATAACCTCTCAAAAAAATTTCAGTGTTTGGAAGTTTAGTACAAGACGATGTGTGAGCAGTGGATTTTTTTTCTACCCACATGCAAATTAGAGTAAAATAATAATTATTATACATAGTGTGTTTCAAACACTAATTTTATTTAACAAAGCAATAACAGGCAATGTACCTCTGTTGAAAAATATTAGTCATGGTCTCACTAATCCTTATTTTCTCACTGTGTTTTGAAATGGGATTGCTTATTGTCAATGACAGCCTGATACATACATTCAATAAAATAGAATAGAATTTCCATCAGCATAAAATCACAAAAAAATACTTGTGCTGTGTGAAACTATCCACCAATTTTCAGCTAATCGGACTGTGAAATAAAAACAGGCTTTGTGGTAACTTTTTTTTTTTTTTTTTTTTTTTTTTTTTATAGATAAGACCTAATCTTAACCACTGCCTTACCACAGTTTTCCCCCCCTACTCACCCCGGTTT